>JBAMJV010004792.1:0-199595 GCA_037951105.1 Echinarachnius parma | reverse complement strand
GGGTATATTCGTTTAATTACTTATGATATGGCGTTATATAACACCCCAAGTTGTGAAATATCACGTATACGAGCGAGCGGAGCCATCTTGAAATTTTTAGCAATTTCATATCGGAAAATTGTCATTTGTTTCAATATTGTATGGGTATATTCGTTTTATTACTTATGATATGGCGTTATATAACACCCGAGGTTGTGAAATATCATGTATGCGAGCGAGCGGAGCGAGCTTGAAAATTTTAGCAATTTCACATCGGCAAATCCCAAAATCCCGGAACAATGAGGGAGAAAAGAGGGGAAAGGAATAAATGAAAAAAATGGGACCCATGTATAAGGATCTTTCTTGTAAAAGTCACCCTTCCCAGCGGCACATCCCCGTATACCCAATATACGTGAGTACCCCCCCCCCCCCCCCCCCCGCCCCCGGGGTGCGTTAGTGCGTCATCATCGTCATGATTCTTAACCAGAAGAGGTTATGATTGATTCGTGAAGAAAAACAAAAATGCACCCCCAAAATAATATTCGCAAAGTGACATATTCAGTTCAAACAGTGCATCAAAAGCATTATTGTATGACAAAACATGAACATTGTATTCCAGACGTATACAAGACCGATTCCCGAGGGAGCGAAACGATAACCGAGAGGGGGAAGGGTGATGGGAGGGTGTGATGGTAGGTGGGTGCACGGTAAAGGTGCTTTTGCAATGTTTTAATTGAAATTATGCAATCTGGTGCATACTTGGGAAGGAAATTTGACTTGACATGAAGTAAGATCCGAGTTTTCTTGTCTAAAGAAATACTCTTTTCTTTCAATCACTTTTATCGAATTAGATAAAAGCCATGATTTGAATTTATTTGGGGGGTCAAGCGCCCCCCATGGCCCCCCACCAGTACGCCAGTGCTTAAAGGCATACTATGCGTGGGTTAGAATGGGTAGTCAGCAAATTCCAACTCGTACTCCACCGTAATCTCCCGAGGTAAACATGGTAAACTCGCGATATGTGTTGAATCGATCGAAGAGCGGTGCTTCTTATAAAATTGCATGCAGCACACAGCTGGTATCTATATACCGAGCGAATTGCTTGAGCTGTCACCTGAGCCCTGAGGCAATCGCTGATAAGATCAAAAAGCAGCACTGTGAAGTCGGTGCAGTTAAGCGTGTTACGTAATAGTTTCGCTCGTAAACATCTCTGATGGAATTCCATTCGACTAGTACAAATATTCCGAACGCGCTTCGGGCCTTCGTGAAGTGGGACAGTTTGCGATCGCTACTTATAACTGAGCCAATGGGGATTACGTACCGTGCGTAAAAGTGCGCAATATGGATCCACGCGCTGAATATACCGGTCTGAATTCCCTTTAATCTGAATCGACTATTTAAACTTAATTCTCTAGTGGCTTTGGAGCTTTTTTTGTCTCGCTATATTATCCTTAGTGATAGATAATGGGTCTGAACACATTTAGCTCAAAAAGGTCAACTTCGTTATTGTGGTATTTATGATTTAGTACGAAAAATTGGCGTGGTCAAATTGCGGGCACGAGAATAATTCAGGGGGGGGGGATACACAGACTGCATATTTCATAATGTGTAAATCATTTCATCTCATGATGTCATGGTTTTGTATCCAACCCCCCCCCCCCCTTGTATCCTCCCCCCCCCCCCCCCCCCCTCCCCCTCTAACTCGGCACAACGCCAGTGCAGACTCCATACTATGGAATAAATGCACATGTATGTCTACCTTTTAGAATCTTTAGTAAGATTTTGCATGTGGTAAAATAGTTTTTCATATTTATTTAAAGGAAAAGCTGAGTTTTGGAATAGAGAGTAGCCTACAGTTTGGGTAAAACTGAATTTCAATAAACGAAGCCCACACCATTGCATACAAATTACTAGTTATAATTCAACCATGCTCGAAAGGTATAAGAGATTACAAACGACTAAGATGAGCAATCAAAACTCAACGATCCTTTTAATCATTTTTCGTGCAATACTCTTACATGCGCGCGTGCACAATACCATATCAGTAAAATATAATTCAACATATATGTGTTTTAGCAGAAGTATGATTCGCTTTATCGCTGTGTCGGCAATTATTGACACAGCTAATCATTTTGTACGATGATTTGGTGTTTGTTTTTGTTACCGAAGTTTGCAACCTAAACCACTCAAACAAGATTAGAGATTCAAGTTTAATCGATTATATAAATCTGTTCTTATACAATCATGTTAATCATATTTGATATTTGCAATACTCTAATACATAGTACAAATGTTGTTAACATTATTATTAATAGTAAATATATTATCCATTGCGGATATAGTATCGGAAATAATATCGCTAGTGATATTCGTTTGTCTCGCAATGTATGGTCAAACTAGGAATCTAAAAGATCATGACGTTTCGTGTGCCGCTGCAACACTTTGTCAAATGATATTATCTAATGTAGACAATCGGTATTTATGCTCTACCATTATTATTGTATATGTATGTGCTGATATTCTTAAGAATGGGGAAGATCAGAAGTGAAATACGGTTTCGATTCTCATATCACGGCTATTCTGAAGTTCAAGTTCAAAATATAAAACGTTCCATCCAAAATAAACTTTGTGTCGAAATATCTTAGTACTTACTAGCATAATCATAGTTATCAAGATTAGCACCATGTAAAAGCGTGCTAACCATTCTTTAAAGTGATTCAGGTAAAGTGTCCAAATCCACGAAAATGACTTGGAGCTTCCTCATTTCTCTTCTACCGTGTTGTTTAGCTTATGGTAAGAGAGGAATAAAATAGGGTTCGATTTTTTCAAATGTCCCTTTAGTATGAAGATAATTATCATTTAAATCTTTTATTTCAATTGCGTTAATTAACGTCTTTGGTGACCTTTGACCCTGTCGTGCCTGCTATATTGTGTCTGATCCCCGCCCGGCTATATTGCATACAGTCATAGCTAGACGTACATTCGTAGAGCCGTACGTAATACGTGTACGATACGCGTACAGCTACAGCGTGGTAGTGAGCGAAGTACTGTGCATATTTGCATTGTGTACTAAATACCATTAGCAAATTTGTTGAAGAAACCGTTTGAGAATCTACAAATAAAATGCGAATGAGAATGCGGCCTGGGAGGAGATCTAGAGGTTCATCAAGAAGAAAAAACAACAATTTGGTTGATAATTGAGATGCATGCAGAGCTGAGTCTGAGAAGCTGCAGGTGATCGAAGACGACACGGTCGGTCGTCATGCACGGCCGGGATACTCGCTCTCGGACTGATCGAGTTCTCAGCGCCGATCGAAGCCCCGGGCTAAGGTACTTAGATCACCCCCAATTACAGAATCAGCAATTCAAGTTTGAGTGTAGATCGACAAATCTATCGCTTTCATGGTCTCTTTGACATTATTATTGTCTTTTTCACTGTGAAAATGACAATGATAATCATGTCAAAGAGGCCATGAAAGCAATAGATTTGCCGATCTAGTTATGTTGATATCTCTTTTGACTTTTGTTATGACTTATGATTATGAAATGATGGGCCTTCTCAAATTTGATATAGAATGGGTAATCCGTTTTTTGTGTTTTTTTATCGATGCTCATTTTTGATAATGTTAGGTCTATGTCTAGGTCTGTGTAGTACTCGGTCTAACTCAAAAGACAAAAGTGAAATGTTGCAAAATAAAAAAATTATTGTGAATTGTGGTGGTCAGGTGGTGCATTGGGTGGATTGATCCACCTCCCAATTTCAATTTTTTACTGGTCCGAGATCAGTGGCGTAGACAGGTTCTTACACCTGGGGGGGATGATTTGCCGTTCACCGGACCAAGACCAGTTTCTTCGCGGCCGAGACCACCCGCCGAAATATTTCGAGACCAAGACAATTGCTTGAAATTCCTTGAGAGTCAGTAGCTCAGTGGGGGGGGGGGGGGGGGGGACGTTAGACGTTAACCTATGGGGGATCACGATTTTATGTGTGAAGGGGCTCATGCCCAACCACACTCACAGTGCTGCCAACTTTGAGCCAGATGTGAGAGTGAGACATTGCAAGGAGCGAAGTGACTGAGCGGGGGGAGGGTGTGGGAGGGGGGTGTCCCCCCTCCCATGGTAGGGAGATTTTGCATTTTTGGACTTGAAATTGTGTAGTTTGGTGCTTACCTAGATAGGAAATTCGGGCTCAAAATTGACTGTATCTGGGAAAGCGTGTTATGATTTGATCATGGAGGTCCATGATTTGATCGACCAGAAATTTTGAATATATTTTCATGAAGAAAAACAACTAATTGACACACTAATAAATATGCACCCCAACTCAGGGAGCGTAATTACTGAGTGGGGGAAGGGTGTGGGAGGGGGTGTCCCCCCTCCCACGGTAGGGAGATTTTGCATTTTTGGACTTGAAATTGTGTAATTTGGTGCTTACCTAGATAGGAAATTCGGGCTTAACATTGACTGTAACTGGGAAAACGTGTTATGATTTGATCGACCAGAAATTTTAAATATATTTTCTCGAAGAAAACAAATAATTGACACACTAATGAATATGCACCCCAACACAAATACAAATATTATATTTATATTTAGCGTCATACACAGTTCCAACATCACCATAATTATGCCACATTATGTATGATCTAACAACTTAGCCTATTGCCAATGATGAGTCCCGAGGGGCGAAGCTACCGAGGGCTTGGGCAGAGCCAAATAGGGAGGGTTTGGGAAGGGGTATCCCCCTCCCACGGAGAAGATTTTGCATTTATATAATATACTTGAAATGGTGCAATTTGGTGCACGTCACACAAGCAGCCAGAGCAATGCCAGCCTACACTGGAACTACGTAGCCCGGTATACAGAAAAAATACTCACCCCAGACCATACGCAAGTTACACAACAAACTGAGATAATCTGTTCGCGCGCGAAGCGCGCAGCGAAAATTGAAAGAGGATGTATAAATTACTTTGTTAACGTTAGAATTAACAAGTCTTAGCTCATACAACCATTGTTTTCTTTCCCACTCGTATACAGATACACACACCAAAAATATATCCTTCTCTAAAACCTGGGGGGGATGATTGTACATGTCATCCCCCCCACCTTGTGAGGTGGGGGGGGATGCATCCCCCTCATCCCCCCCGTTGTCTACGCCCCTGTCCGAGATGATACTTTAGCGGTCTTGACCTCGTAAAGTACGAAGAACCGTGGTCTCGGCCTCGAAAATGTCGAAAATTTTAAACCAATACTAAATCATACTCTCGGCTTCGGAAATGTTGTACCACTACGTCAAATATGTCAAACTTTCTGTACCGGCCCGCCGCCCATGTTGTTGCCGTACAAAGCCGCATAGCTCTGCTCCCTTGTGTGACCCACCTCACCCCCCCCCCCCCCCCCCCCCCTCCGCCTCCATGGAAAATTCCGGCTAATCTGCAAATATCTTACTTCAGGACAAGTTTTTTTTATTAGATATTAGGCTTGGCAATCAAAATGTTGGGGAAAAAACCTTGGATGATCAGTGTTTTCTTTTTGTCTTACATAAGGCAATTGACTTTCCATACCAATTGCCATCATTAAGCAACTTTTTGATTTTTATCCTCATTTTATAGCATTGGATGTGGCTGTTCTCTTCGACATTATACATAGAGGATTTCCGAGTACCGATAGAATGGACGTGCAATCTGCATGCTGACACGACTCACACGATTTGTGCTGGTGGTGACCCCGATTGACTTATGGTTAAGGTAATTCATTGAGAACATTTTTCTTGGACTGTGGACAGAGATAAATGATAGATCTGTGTTCTGAAACTAGAATTTCATCTTCAAATTAGCAGGCAAAATCAATGAGAGTTTATTTTGGCATACCATTGTGTGTCAATTGCTATACTTGCACAAAGTGATCTCACTGGGATTCGAAACTGGGAAAACAACACAGATAAATGTCAGAGGAGGAAAGAATGTGCATTGAGCGCATATTTTGAAAACTTATCATGGGCTTGATTGTTATGTTATATAACAGAAAATCTCAATAAACAAGGGCCGACATTACTGGACATGAGAAAAGATTCACAATGCATTGTAGAATTTGCATTCCCTTACACCATTTTCAGAATGATGAAAATTATTTTAGCATGATTTTATTTTGTATCTCTGCAATATTTTCAGAATGTGGACCTTAGATTTATTATTTTGCTTATTAGAGACAAATGCATTAGGCATACTGTATACTGTATACTGTATACCGGTTGAAAAACAGATGAAAACTGCTACTGAAAAATTGACAATGGAATAAAATTAGAGTCAATAATTATAGTGTAGCTTTCGATCCTAACAGCTGAATAACAAACTGAAGGGAAAATAACAAATTTGGTCCATGTTGATTAGAAATCAAATCCTATTTTTACTACATGAATACATGTTTGTGGTTCATTTTGTGCAATGAGTGCACATGACTTACACATTACTATTTATCTGATTGCATTCCTTTTTTCACAAATCTCACCCTCTCTATAGATTTCTTCAAGACCCATCAAGATTCTACACACCCACTCTACCACACCACCCAGAACAAATAACCAGGCCGCCAACACCGAAGTTCTCGCAGACCCTTCAGTCGCCATGCTCATACCCTGCGGGAAACGGACCCACAACGTCCATTAGCAAGGAACTAAGCTAGCAGGTTTTTGAAAACGGGGAATCCTGCAGTTCGTGTGCAAAATCAAGAACTTCCTACAGTAACAGCGGGCCGACCGTTCTTGGGTTTAAATCTGCGACACACTTTGGTCAGAATTATTCCGGTTATTATGCGACGGCACGATACAGCTCTATGGTCAACCAATCAACATGCTTGTAGCGAGGTAAACATTCAGCACATTGCTATCATGTGTAGTACATAGACAATTAGTTGGCGTGTTAACAATACAAGCCAGCCATGCGTTGTCTATACATTGCTTGTGACAACGAGATGTGACGTCATGCAGTCTACGAATGTACGTCCGCCTTCACCCAATTAGCGAAACTGCTTGTCAACGAAAGTTATTTGAGCGCGGTGAACGGGGCAATAGATCGCTCCCTGCGTCGTTGAAAGCTCTGTACGTCGCTGAGCAAAAACACCATAATATTGGAGCAGGATTTCTAGCGTATGAGACATGTTAGATGTGGACGTCGACCGTGGGAAGTGGCAGGGATGTTCGGCCAGTGATTGCCCACAGATCCCTCACCATGCTGATGCCAAATTAACCCGTTCCCTACGAGTTTATGAAATCCCCATAGACTTTGTACACAACACACTTGGTTCCTGTGGTCAAGGGGTTAAGGCCCTACCGATAAGGCCTTCAAATTGATATATAGCATAAACAGTTCATTTCTCAAATACAACTCTTTAGCATGGAATTATTCACGCACACATTTTGGCAAAAATTAACAAAACCTTATTATAACAAGCACCTCAGGCACAATTGGATTGAATACCTTATGTCGGGTATCTTGTGTCTGGGCTTAAAAATAATAAAATACAAAGATCCTTGACGTGTAAAATTATCATCGCTGTATCCGGTACCTCTTGTTAGGAGGTTCCACTGTATCAACAAAGATAAGTTTTGTTGCGGGAAGTAACAATGACCGAATAGTGCTCATAGCAACAATCTGTTATCTTTTTCAAATTCAATCAAAATAAATTTGATAATATATCTTTCATGTCTTCTCTATTACATGTGATAAAGGTAATTATGATTTAATGAAAAAGGATGTTTTTAATTTGTAGTTCAAATCAGTGGCCAGTACGGTACCTCGTTATAAGCGAGCTAAACGGGGTTTCCCTGTATGACATAAATTTATCATTTTTTAAAACTCAAACAAACCATTGTTTTTCTCAGATGAAATATTAATAAATAATATAATTCAGAATAATTGTACAAGGTTATTGATATAATGTATGATTGAAGTTGCTAATAACACCCATGAAGAAATGTGAGTGTGTATCACTATGCCAATTGTCCTTTTAACCCTCCTTTTGCTTGGATTCACAGAGGCTTCCCCTATTATGTGCAGGGTATTGAAGGGTCGGCCAACTCAATTGTATTTTTCATAGATCAGGATCAACCAAATGGCTAGGTGGACAATGTATGAGACACAATTATGCACAATGATCTGATATTTATTCTTTGTGTAATGTAGCTTTGTTTATTTTATAGTGATTTACTTTTGTAAATTTTGTTGTTCCAATTCATTCAAATTCGAATGTAACAATTGCTATATTGTATTGTTTATACTATGTATGTTTTGATGTTCAATGTACACTGATCCTTTCAGCACTGCTGCTGATCAGTTTGAAATGTATACCAAAATAAATAAATAAATAAATAAATAAATAAATTCACAGAGACACTACATGATCTGCACACATCCAAAAGTTGAATCAATCACCCAGTATTTCATTTTTTTGTAAGTTGCTTCTGCATTTATTGAAAAATTAAATACAAAGTATCCAAATAACAATAATTGCATATTGTTATATAATTGATTTTCATAAAATGTGAAAATGCTGTGTAAATACACAAGTTATTCAACCATTTGCATTGCTTCAAATTTCAGGAATGTAAATCCTACTTCAAAAAAGTACAATTTACCAGCATACACAAACAGGCGATTTTGTTAGTTTGAAATGTAAAAAATGCACACATAGTACCAGGTAAAGGGGGAAAACGGCTAGAAGCATGAAAATGTACAGTCAAACCTGTGTACCATGACTGCCAATCAAAGTGGCCACTGTAGAAAGGTGATCACTATAGACAGGTTCCATTACATTCCTTTTCTCTGCAAGGGATCATGTTTGGTGGCCATTATAGGCAGGTTTGCTGCTATAAAAAGGTGGCTGCTATAACAGGTTTGACTGTACTTGAATGTAAATGTGGGCTCTGTGTAGTGATGTATCCGCAGAGTATGTGTGAGTGTGGGTGTGTGTGCGCATGTTAGATACTAACACAAAACAGACTTGTAGTTATTTGCAACTGGTTGACATAAAAGATAAATAATGTGCTCACACTGTCTGAAAATCTATATCTTTCATTCACTGTGTTATTAAAAAATAAGGAGTACATGGGGAGCAACCTCTACATGCAGTGATGTTGCCTGGGGGCGCATCCCCCCTAATAATTTGCCATAAAAATACAAAACATCACATGAATAGATTGGGGGTATGACAGGGTGATGGGTGGGGGATATCTCTCCTTTGCATAACTAGCATACTTCTAAAGATATACATACAGATAATCTACCCACATACCCTCCCCAAATGTCGCCTATACAGGGTGGCCCAAAAAAAACGGAACGGGGCACTTCCCAAATTATAGTAACAAATGTATTCTGTCCATCAGTAGGGTGTCTTTTCAAATGAACAACGATACCAAGAACAGTCAATTTGGTCGTGTAGTTTTTGTTTTAGGGCGCTGTGAGTGACACCATGTCAGGTTCTCTTTTTTGTCAATTTTTACCGAGCCAGTGCTTGATAGATCGCACGTACGGCCTTTCATATCGTTCAACGAGGCGCGCCATTGTTAGTGTGCACTCAGCCGTGTGCCGAGAGAATGGGCGTGTTCGTTGAATGGTATTACGGGCAGGGAGTGCAATTTAACTGGCATTGACTAGGTACAAATTGACAAAAATAGGCACCTGACATGGTCTCACTCACAGCGTCCTAAAACAAAAACTACACGACCAAAATTACTGCTCTTGGTATCGTTTTTCATTGGAAAAGACACCCTATCAAATGGACATAAATATGTTGGTACTATATTTTGGGAAGTGCCCCGTTCCGTTTTTTTTGGGCCACCCTGTATATAGACATGCAATATAAACATCACAGGAATAGATTGGGGGTATGACAGGGTGAATGGTGGGGGATATCTATCCTTTGCACAACTAGCATACTTCCGAGGTGATACATACAAAAAATCTACCCACATACCCTCCCCAAATGTAGCCTATATATTATAGACATGCATGTAGGGTGTATGCCTGTTTCTATAATGGTTTCAATCATGTGGTCCCGAGGTCATGCTTTCTTGAATTCTAGTATATTCCAAGGTAAGGAACACACTGCACATTTTTTCGAGTGAAAAGTTGCAAAAGCTCCCTACTGTGGGAGGGTCGATAGTGCGATACCCCTCCCACACCATCCCTGCTCCCTTCCACGACCCCACCCCCACTTTTCAAAATAGTCATGCCACTGCAAGAAAGCCAATAATGTATTATACAGGGGGAACATTCTGTAGAAAAAAAATATACGGTGTGCCCCCTTTCAGTCTGACCCGCTATTCGATTGTCTCCATGAAAAATGAATACACAATATGGCGGATGTTGCCTACTATATGAGAGAGGGAGAGTGAGTAATTATATAAGAAAATTTGAAAGAGAACAATGGAAATTCAGAATATGCGTACGTGGAGTTGCTTTTATTTGGTAGCTACGGTAGCTGTAGTTATTACGTTCACGCCCACCCGGTGGGCGCGCACGCAACATGCAGGCAACGCGATCACGGGCTGAACCTCCCCGATAGACACGGCAGCGCAATTCAACGAGTCGATGTACCCGCGACTGTTGAGCTGAGCCGATGTGTACATGTACAGGTGCGCATATCAACGGCGGGACCATCATTCCTGTGACAAATTTACGGTAAGCCATCAGTTTTCGGTGATAAAATATGAAATCAATATTCCCTTTTTTCACGAGGTAAACGGTTTTCGTTTTCTTTCAAACTTTCACAAATCTTTCAATTGTATTTTACAATGATATTGATATAGGATTGAAGTCTCAAATGTCATTTTGTGCAATATCTGACACTTTACCTGAATCACTTTAAAATTATGCCCCAGTCGTAATGGTTATGAGACTGGGCTGTGTGCAGTATCGCTGAATTCATGAGGCTAAAATTACAAAGTGCATGGTTTCGCCATTGTAATTATGTAGAAAGCTAGAGGTGCATGCCAGCACGATCAGAGAGGGCGCAAATATGAAGGTTTACGTCGGTTTTTTTTTTCAAATTCGATGCATTCCTAATAAATCACGTTCAAAAACTGTAATGTACTGCATGCACAAAGGCAATACAATTATTATACTATATATATTAAATTATTGATAAATTTACAATATTTGCAATTATGCTGAATATAATGATGATATAGATAAGAGTAAGAAGAGTAATTTCAACAAATATTTTACCAGAATCTGTAAACAAGAAGCCATGGTATTAAGTTCATAACATATTTAAATGCACCCTGAAATCCGACTATACCGCACACACTCCGCTACCATGATCATTACAGATGATATATCACTTAAATAGAAATATTACAAAACAGCCTTTCATATTCTTCTGAATCTACTGACGCACTCAAACAGGTCATGCGTCACAAAGTTAATTTTATATTTGTACCTAAATGCAGCATTTGATCCACTATCAAGTCTGTCATGTTTGCATAAATCCAAAGTTCAATGGCAAAGTAACGTATTAATTTATGGTACTTAAAGGTGACCACGACGCAAATGATTACACAGTCGTATGTGTTTTCGTATCAGTGTCTGTACACCATTTTGTACAACAAGTTGCAAAGGGTTGTGTTCTTGTGTAATTCATTAACAATACAATAAATCGCCAACACTTACCGAATCATTTGGTTCCGTATGCGTCAATTGTCTTCGAGTGCGCCAACTCTATACACGAGTACGTTTGGGAACAATTGAGTCACGAATACACGTACGTCCTAAACAATAGCCGTATTCTTCGTATGCAACCCCATGAACACTTGTACGCTAGTATAGTGATGAGTTTTCAAATTATTTAGTTTTTATCTGGAAGCGAATAGCTCTGAAATTGTAGGTGGAATGGACTACCAAAACAATTACCTTTCATTTATACGAATATTATTTTGGGTGGTGGTCCCCTTTAATAGTAATCGACCGCAATGTACAAACAAATGCATACACAAATTATGTTATTGGGGGGGGAACAATACGAACAGATACGTAGCGTTACATACACAGAAAGCACTACCTTAGACAAGACCTTATATGGTGGACCTGTGTTATAATAAAAATGTTCGATTTTGACCGATTTTGTATTAGCTTAAGTTGTATACTAAAGAACACGTTTTATCAATCTTCAATCTTTTCTTTAGAATAAAAAGAGATTTACATTTTCACTGTGAAACGATTGAATATTATGAAATTCGGGATTGACGACACTCAGCTAGCACGGACTATGATAATCTGCTTTCGTTCCCGTGTGTTTAATGGCCGATTAGAATTTCAGAGGTATCATCAATGTGTCGTTGTTGACATGTAACATCAGAAAACTGCATGGTCGTTTATGGATGGCACCCGGACAATGTTGAAGCTAACGGATTGTATGGGCCAATGGAGGAAAGAATGAGGATATAATAAAATGGTCACAATCGAGTAATCAATCATTTTAGTTCAAAAATATTGTTCTACAATATATGAAAACTAACACCAATATCTAAAGAAAGATATCATATCATCTAGAAGTCTTCCATTTGGAAACGTATAATTAGCGTACAATCGTCTAACCATTGAAGCCAACATATTGGGCCAAAGGAGAAACAAATGAAAAATCGTAATGATTTACAAGTACTCCTATAGTACACTTTCTGCGACGAATATGTTACTTCACTAATGTGTATTTAAGGGTTTTCAGGAACAACTCACCAGGGAGTGATTGCCTAACCGTTGACAAGTACACTTAAACGTGTTAATGGTCTTGCTTTAATACCTTATTTACTTGACAAGGACAGTTTACGCGCCACCGACCTACATCACATTTCCGAGACGGAAATACCTCACTGGGACATAAACTATCTTCCTCGTAATGACAAATACTTTGACCACCATATACTGCGTTCTAGCACTGAAAGTCAGTTTATGAGTTTTAAATGCAAATAGGCCTGTATTACGTGATCTAACACATTTATTTAGAGAGATACAAATGAAATGAAATTAAACAAGGTTTTATGTAAAAAATCTGGATATATTCACGCTTTAACAAGAGAAAAGGAGACCATCGTCACTGCTTTTAACTACCTCCTAGAGTCTTTTGTGAACAACGGATAACAGTTTAAGTGATTGAACTCATATTGGAAAGGCAGCATCAATATTGGCAAATAGTTGTATGACGTAAACATTTTAAAAGCATAATTATGGAAGAAGTGACACTTAAGATAACAAGCAATCCGAACCTTCAAAAGTTAAAGCATGCACTTAAGAAGGGGATTGATGTGAACAAAACCAAAAGCAAGATATATAATGGCTGGATAGGAAATAATGAACCATCACATAAGGTTCATCAAGAGACTTTGATATATCTAATACAGCGAATGACTGATGGTAACCAGAGGTTCAGAACTGAATCATTTTATGCAGCATCATATCATGGTTATCTCGATATAGTGAAATATCTGACAAGTCAGGGGGCTAATGTGAATGAGGGAAACACATCTGGATGGACAGCCCTACACGCTGCATCACTCAAAGGTCATCTCGATATACTGAAATATTTGCTTAGTCAAGGGGCTGATGTGCAGAAGGGAACAAATAATGGATGTACACCCCTGCAAGCTGCGTCATTGAATGGCCATCTTCCTACAGTTAAATATCTCATATGTCACGGGGCTGATGTGAACAAGTCAGATACTGATGGGATGTCAGCCTTGTATGCTGCATCACTGAATGGTCACATTCATACAGTGAAATATCTGATTAGTCAAGGGGCTGATGTCAACAAGGGAACTAAAACGGGACTAACAGCTCTGCATGCTGCAGCAGAGTATGGCCATCTCGATACAGCGAAATATCTCACACGTCACGGGGCTGATGTGAACAAGGTAAATACGGATGGGATTTCAGCCTTGTATGCCGTATCGCTCCATAGTCATATTGATACAGTTAAATATCTGATAAGTCAAGGGGCTGATGTGAACAAGGAAACTAAAGTTGGAGAAACAGCCCTGCATGCCGCAGCTCTTAATGGCCGTCTGGACACAGTAAAATATCTGATAAGTCAAGGGGCTTTTGTGCGCCAGGAAAATAATCATGGGTCATCAGCCATATATGCTGCATCAATTAATGGTCATCTCGATGTAGTGAAATATTTGACCAGTCAAGGCGCTGATGTGAACAAGGAAACTAAAACAGGATTGACAGCCCTGCATCCTGCATCACTGAATGGTCATCTCGAGACAGTGAAATATTTGATATCTCAAGGGGCTGATGTGAACAAGGAGGATACTGATGGGTCAACGGCGCTCTATGCTGCATCAGAGAATGGTTATCTCGATACCGTGAAATATCTGACAAGTGAAGGGGCAGATGTAAACAAGAAAGATACTGATGGGAGAACTGCGCTCTATACTGCTTCACTGTATGGCCATATCAATGTTGTGAAATATCTGACAAGTCAGCGCGCTGATGTGAATAAGGAAAGTCCTAATGGGGTAACAGCCCTGCATGCTGCATCACTCACTGGTCATATCCAAACAGTAAAACATTTAATAAGTCAAGGAGCTAATGTGAACAAGGAAACTAAAGAGGGATTGACAGCTCTACATGCCGCATCAGTGAGTGGTCATCTCGATGTAGTAAAACATCTAATTAGTCTTAGAGCTGGTGTGGACAAGGAGGATACAAATGGCATGACTCCTCTGCGTGCTGCAGCAGAGAATGGTCACCTCGATACAGTGAAATATTTGACAAGTCATGGGGCTGATGTGGACAAGGAAGATAATGATGGATGGACATCTCTTCATGCTGCATCAAAAAAAGGTTATTTCGAAGTAGTGAAATATCTGACCACTCAAGGCGCTGATGTGAACAAGGGAACTAATACTGAATTGACAGCCCTCCATATCGCATCACTGGATGGTAATCTCGATATAATGAAGTATCTCATAGGTAAAGGAGCTGATGTAAACAAGGGCAATGAACATGGTATAACATCACTGCAATTGTCATCTTTGAATGGTCATCTCGTCATGGTGAAATATCTGACAAGTCATGGGGGTAATGTGAACAAAGAGGATACAACTGGAATGACAGCTCTGCGTGCTGCAGTACTTAATAGTCACCTCGATACAATAAATTATCTAACAAGTCATGGGGCTGATGTCAACAAGGGAGATACAAACGGGATGACAGCTCTGCATGCTGAATCACACGCTGGTCATCTTGAAACAGTGAAATATCTGACAAATAAAGGTGCTGATGTGAACCAAAGAACAAATACTGGATCGACAGCCCTGCAGCTAGCATCAATGAATGGCCATCTTGATATAGTGAAATATCTAATAAGAAAAGGGGCTAATGTGAACGATGAGGATACTGATGGGACAACCGCGCTCTGTGCTGCATCACAGGATGGTCATCTCGATATTGTGATATATCTTACAAGTCATGGGGCTGATGCAAACAAGGAAGATAATGATGGATGGACAGCCCTTTGTGCTGCGTCACAGAATGGCCATCTCGGTGTAGTAAAATATCTGGCAAGTCAAGGCGCTGATATAAACAAGGGAATTACCACTGGAATGACAGCCCTGCATCTTGCATCAAATGATGGTCATCTCGACATAGTGAAATATCTGATGAGTCGAGGAGCTAATGTAAACAAAGGCACTAATGATGGTATGACATCACTGCACTACGCATCATTTCAAGGTCATCTCGCCACGGTGGAATATCTAACAAGTCAAGGGGCTGATGTCAACCAGGAAGATGATGTTGGAGTGACAGCCACTCATGCTGCATCAGAGAATGGGCATCTTGATATAGTAAAATATCTGGCAAGTCATGGGGCTGAGGTAAACAAGAAGGATATAAATGGATGTACAGCTCTGCATGCTGCAACACAGAATGGTCACCTTGATATAGCGAAATATCTGAGAAGTAATGGGGCTGATTTAAACAATAAGGATCAAGAGTTGACAGCTCTGCAATCTGAATCACAGAAAAGTAACCTTGATACAGGGGAAAATCTCACAAGTCAGGGGGCTGATGTGAACAATGGACAGGAAGATGGGATGACAGCTCTGCATTTTGCTTCACTGAATGGCCAACTTGAAACAGTGAAGTATCTGACAAGTCAAGGGGCTAGTGTAAACAAGGGGGATGTGAACGGGACTACAGCTCTGCACGTTGCATCGCTAAATGGTCATATCGATACAGTAAAATATCTCATGGATCGAGGGGCTAATGCAAATAAGGAGAATGCCTTTGGAGCAACATCACTACATGCAGCATCACTAAATGGTCATCCCGATATAGTAAAATATCTAACAAGTCAAGGTGCTGGTGTGAACGAGCAAACTTATGCTGGATGGACAGCTCTGTATGCTGCATCACTGAATGGTCAGCTCGAAATAGTAAAATATCTAATAAGTCATGGAGCTGATGTGAACAAGGAAGATACAGATGGGAAAACAGCCATTTATGCTGCATCGCTGAATGGTCACCTCGATACAGTAAAATATATCACAAGTCAAGGTGCTGGTGTGAACAAGCAAACGTATGCTGGCTGGACAACTCTGCATGCTGCATCATTGAATGGTCATCTAGAAACAGTAAACTATCTGATAAGTCAAGGAGCTGATATCAACAAGGTAGATGATATTGGGACAACATCACTCCATGCAGCATCACACAATGGTCACACCGATACCGTAAAATTGCTGGTAAGTCATGGGGCTTATGTCAAAAAGAAAACTAATGCTGGATGGACAGCCCTTCATAATGCATCACTGAACGGTCATCTCGATACAGTCAAATATCTGATAAGCCAAGGAGCAGATATGAACACGGGAACACAGGCTGGATGGACACCCATATTTAATGCATCACGGAATGGTCATATCGATACAGTAAAATATTTGATTAGTCAGGGGGCTGATGTGAACAAGAAAACTAACAATGGATGGACAGTAATGTATGCGGCATCAATGAGTGGTCATCATACCGTAAGATATCTCCTACGGTTATGCGCTTGGATCAACACTCGTGTACATGGTGGAATTACTACTGTAGGTTCACAAGCAGCAGGATCCAAGGATCATCTGGATGTTGTCGAGAATGTTATACATCAAGGAGCCAATAGGAAGCCAAACAGAGGGGATCCTGAGAGTAAAGACAACAGGTTTGTATATAACGCAAATTATATTAAACGCAGTATCTAGTAAGACAAGTACTCCATGGAATTCAACCATAATTTCTTTGAATAGATTAGAAAAAAGCGTAACAAAGTTAACTGTGGCGTGACAATGTAACGGTTAAAAGGTTATCATTCTTATCAAGAAAAACTAATTATTATGTGTTTATTTTGGAGATAGCATGTTTGTACTCAACCGTAAAATGTTGATATAACCAGATTGATCATTTGAACAATGGGCACTCATCAAACATTACGTACGAAACATGTACGTGCAGGTATGTTCCTAAATTTCTGAAATATGCCATACCACTTCGTTAGAAAAAAAAATGTATTCCTTATTTCCTCTATCATAAAAGTAAATACTGTTTTTGTTCATTGACCTATTAGGCATGCATCCAGAACTGACATTGAGCGTTCCATAGGTAAGGTTTACATGCAATTTTATCTAATTTTGACATATTGTCGTTATTCCACATAGGATGATAGTTCATAAAAGTATATTAGGGACATATCCGTGATAGAGCCTACCCAAATCATGAAATGAACTGTCTGTCTCGGTAGGTTTTTTATGACATCGGTGACATCAAAGTATACGTGAAAATTAAGTACATATATCCACCTTTGTCTCAATTAGGTACACACGTAATTTCGGGAATTGCATGCAAAGTGTACATACAAATAAACCAAATATTCACGCAAGCGCAAGCGACATTAATTTAACAGGCTATGTGACCTCCTTTTTCCAGACTACCGATCAAATTGAAATATGTTAGTCGGCTGACAGGAAACGACCATGGAATGTTACTGAAAATGATAACCCAAGTTCACCCTTTGACACACTGTCCCCTGCACCACAACTGGAACTAGACTTTATTCAACGTGTTTAGCGTTAGGCTAAATAGCGAAATTGCCAAAAATGAATTCGTGAAAACTGTTATCGTCGTTTATCATTGGCCAGTAGACAAACATTAAGGTGCAAGCATATTAATTTGTTATGCTTAGAGAAAAAAACGCAAATACCCTTTTATAATAATCAATTAGTATTGAAACTCGCACACGACATACTTAGTGAGGCAAGTGAGAAAGACTGGTCGAGCGCATACCTGATGACGATCGGTAATAATAAGGCCAGGAGAGTGTTTCGGAGCAAAATTAATGCCACTATAGAAAATTTGTCATTATGAAAAAAAACATTCATAATGACAATTTGGTATGATGGCATTATAGGAATATTTTGGCAAAGATATATTAAACAAAAATATGGCAAAATTATCCAAAATATGGACAAATTTGGGCAAAGTTTTTTGCCAAAATGTCCTTATAATGCAACCATAAAATTGTTATATCATTAATCAAAACCCTTTTAACGTAGTCGTAACATGGGTCCATTCTCATACCCAAAAAAAGGGAATCAAATATATTATTGTAAAAATACCGGGTCCTTTTTATAGATTTTAAGAATGCAATATGTGGGTTAACTATTCTGAACATAATTGCTTGCAATCATATATTCCGATATGACGTAGCATGCTATGGTAGACACGGTAGGACCTCTTAAATAGCGGCAGGCTTAATGTTACATGCTGCGTCAATCAAGAGTTATTTATATCGTTCACTTGATATGAATGGAAATTACATTAAATCAAATGGCTTTAAGACGTTATGTAGTGTTTAGATGCGATGTATCATTCATTGCTCACAGGACCCATCAGTGTTCAATCACCAGACACAGTACGCGCGACGTTTGACCATCACGGCGGCGAACTGCGCATTGCGCAGTATGACGTCACTCTGTCCATTCCTCCCGGAGCTCTGGAAGAAGGTTCCTCGCACGAGATTTCCCTCCAGGTCCTGACGAGGCCTCCTGATGATCTGATCCTGGGAGATGATGAGATGATGGTCAACTTTGGCATCCGCTGTTCGCCATCTGGTCTGAGGTTTAAGAAGCCTATCACGGTGTCGATGCCCCACTGCGCCATCTTCCCTGCCCCGGAGAGTGTGGAGAGTGTGGTGTTCACAAGAAGTTGTGGTGATTCCGGTAGGCATTATATAATGTTTTTCGAACTCGCGTGATGCCTGCCTTAGTACATGTTTTAGAGATATTAAGCAAATATTAAGCTGCAATTTGTAAAGTGAATTTTTAAAACTTTTTTTAAAGTATCTCTCCCACAAAAAATGTGCTTTTATCGAAAGGATGCTAATATTATATATATAAAATAATTACTATACAATCTGAGAATGCATGTTATGGATGTATAGAACCATTACAACAGTGGCTGTTATGATTTAAAAGACGATCCTTGTAATCTATGGGAGATAAAGACCAATATCCATATTATTGACTTCCCGTTTTCTTCGTCTTTCCAAATGTAAAGAGCAAACCAGACTAATTGAGTTTGTACCCAATACAGTTTCATCGTGGTCTCGGGATGATACTGTGGAATGCCGTTTCAGCAAAGACAGGGTAGAACTGCGACTGACTCACTTCTCCTGGTTCTGGAATTGGGTGATTTCGTGGTTTGTCGAGGCTAAACGGATTTGCTTCGTCCCCTTCCTTCCAGCCCAACTACCAGGTGATCGTATACCAATTCTTCACGTGCACCTGGTCGATACACTGAAAGGGAATGTTCAGGTGAGTTGATTATGTGTTTAGCTTATCATAATAATGCTACTAGTGGCATAAGTATACCGCGAGTTTTCTTATAGGAGGGGAATGGATTAAGTCCATGATGAATTGCAGGTCCACAAGTCACCATGAAGCTAGCTGAAGTTAGCAACGTGGTAAAGGGCCAGCGGGGTCCAGTCATTTTGTTTGGTGGGAGCAACTGCCTGTTATGCCTGTCTTCGAGGCTACACAACTAGCATGACTGGCCATCACAATTATAGAGTCTTTCAGGATAGAAACCTTAACATGTCCTTTCTTTACATTCGTTTGCCTGAATGTGTGTACTATAAACTTTCTGGATCTGCAAAAGGCGCAGTCCTGAAAGTATGTCATGCAAAATGAAAGTAACCGGAATTGGGATGATATTTCAAAAACAAATCACTCATAAGATGCACGTTATCGTGATTTCATGAGTGAACCACCCTGAATTATATGACATAGTTGATTGTAATATGTTCTACAGAAAGTTAAAAGACTAGCGCTTGTACATCGAAATACGCTGCATATTCAACAAATATTTACGTAAGCCCATTATACACAAAATATTAAAATTATAAAATTATTGCATAAATGAAGACCATCAGTCGACATACGAAATTTTTAAAAAGTGGCGCAACCATCATTTTACAGATATTGCCAATATAAAGTCGATATGAACATTCGTAAATAGCATGCAGAAGATATGATGTATTTTTCATACTATTTAGAAACATCTTAGGATTGACAATTATGAGTACTATATATGCCTTGATTTCTATTTTTTAGAAACCTTCCATGAGTTATAAATCATAGAAAAGAGTTTTCAGTAATGTTTCTTTGTCTATCAGAGGTGTGCTGTATCAAAATTATTTTTAAAAAGAAGTATGAGATGGTGGTTTAATGTATTTGACATGTTTGTAATGCTTTACTTAGACTGGAAACAACATTTAATGCAACACTTCGTACAATAACGGTCTTAACTTCTTAATGAGGGTCTGATTTGTATTATAGAGGATCAAACAAGAGGAAGAGAACTTGAAGATGAAGCCGGTCTTTACAATGGAGATTTTGGATGTCAGCGCGACAGTGAGGGATGATCTGACTATCACTTGCACCTTGCACAGTAAGCCGACTAAACAAGAGTCAACAAAGGTATAATAGTGTAATAACATTTTGGTTGACCACTACTATGATTAAACAGGATAGTACATTTTTGATATATTGTAGAGGGCGCTTCAAGCAATGTTTTTCTTTAGGTGCTGAAAAACTGAGTGTAAAACACACAATTTTAACAATAGAATCAACTGTATTTGATCAAAATCCGTTCAATCATAGCTGAAATATTAGTAAGTCTATCAAATTGGAATAAATGTGGGGAACCAACTGTTATATTTCATAATTCTTCACATTTTTTTAATCGACCGAAATGGTATTAAATTGGTTTTTAGATGATCTCTCAATTGAATAATGATTTAAACAAACATCACATTCACATTTGTTGATACAAAAATAGTTGAAACTTGAGGTGTCTAGAAGGCGCCCCCTTTACTGTGTTTACGGCTGCCTTTTTAATGAAAACAGCCCTGTAACTTAACCGCGTATACGGTATGTTTGACTACCATTCAAGCATCATCGAACTAGATCTGTTATTTTGTAATGATGATTTGCAGGTTTTGATTAATACAATTATGTTTGACCAAAACTGTACTACTTCTTTAACAATGCAAACTTTGAAGAAGTTTATTATATTTAGTTCTACGTTGATAAATTATAGCTGTATTCTGCTTAATGTTATGAAATAGTTTGATAATATTGTCCTCAATGGTACCAATACATTGTCATCAAGGGTGTCAGCATGAAAATATATAATACTACGACAGATGGATTATTTTATTCAACGTTCAGTTTTAAATGTGTACATTTCTTCCATTTTTCTTTGTACAGGTCGTACCATACAAGAAGCTATGTCGACTAATTTCGAAGAACGAGACGTTCCCCCTTGACTTGACCCAGTGCCCAGATGATACACACTTATCGTTGCAACTGACGCAAGAAATGACCACAGACATTGATTTTAGGACAGGATACACAGGTTCGCATATCATATTTGGCATAATTGAGGTAGAGTTGCTTTATTTTATCCGCCGAGATATTTGGTAAGAATTGTTTTTCAGGCCATATTCATATCATGACATTCTTGATGGTTAACATGCATGTTCATGTATAATTCAAAATAGTGCGTGTTTCGAGCTGGCACCCGACGTATACTGCAATATTCAAGGGACAAACATGGATTGCTTACAGCGTCGAAATTATATTTTAACTTCCACTGGCATGTCATTATTTGTTTTATTTCTTTAAGTTCATGTATGTATTTTGGTTTACACTTTCGTTTACATATTAAAACAATAAGCAATACAACGTGATCATAATTGATTACAAACAATGCGAGAAATGGTGTCTCTTTAATATTGAAGACAACACGGCTAAGGTTATTTGAACTAGCTGTTGATACATGACACATGATATTTTAATAAGCCATGACGTAAATGTGTATGAATGTCGCATTGAGCAGCACCTTCATTGTAATTCCTACAGCTGATGATGTCTCAACGGGTGATGCGGCGGCTGCTAGTCCCACGACTCCGACCATTGATACTACTCACAGTGGGTAAGTAGAAAAACACAAAAATAAGAGTGTGTAACATGAACAAATCAGGAAACATCAGTAATGGTTCATGTGATCAGCCCAGTTCGTAACTGTTTGGAAGTTTTAGGTGTGTAATTGAACAAAAGAAAAATTACACCAGGCTCTAAGAACAGTGTTAGAAGAAAAACGCGCGGGGTGATATTCCCTACCCCCTACCCCACCCATCCCCTTTCCCCTTTAAATCGTGTTCCCATATTACAAGAAGTAAATGAGGAAATAACAACCTCACCAACGACTGAAACAATGCGAGCCTTTGACTATAATTGTGGTCATTGAATAATAATGATGTTGAGAAATTGTTTTGCCATACCCATAGCCAGGGGTGCGAACTGTACAAAAGCGCAGTTATCGTCGCCCGAGAGCGAGAACACTGGTTTAGTTCGACGGGGGGGGGGGGGATTATCGTGGCCGAGACAACTGCTTAAATTGTGTAAACGGGGGTGATGATGGCCAAGACCCATCATGTCTGAGAATAAGACCACCACGCTTCGCTGCACTGCAAAAACGCTGTTCAAAATTTCGTTGTTCAGAATTTTGTTGTTCAAATTTTGAGCAATATTGTTTAAATGACAGACTGAGTGTTCTAAACAGACACTGTTCAAAACACTCGGTCTAGTTGCAGAAATTTGTTTAAACAATATTGTTTAAAAACGCTGGACGGGTTTCCTTCCCCGCCAACCAAGGCTTTTACGTTACGCGCACACGTAATTTCATCATGGCGGATAACTATACCGTCAAGACTTTGGAGGAGTTCGGACTCGCTGAACTAATTGACGTATTCAGAGGTGAGAATTTAAACTAATTATTTAGTAATCTGAACGATTTTATACTTAAGACATATTTGTGCTTGCTTTGACATCTAAGCGATGTCTACAATACAGAATAAATTAAGATAGACTCTGCCAATCCCGTCCGCAGTGCAGTGACCGAAGTTGCACGGAATATACGCGCCCGCGGAGGCAGCTAGCTAGCGCAGCGAGCGTTCGCCCCGTCCAGACCTGCGGCCATGCCGACCCTACCCCGGTAGCTAGGTAGGGCGAGCGCTCTATGCATGCCGTACGCGTAACTATACGGGTAGTATACCGTAAAGGCTGTACAAAATTCTATTCCGTGCAACTTCGGTCACTGCACTGCGGACGGGATTGGCAGAGTCTATCTTAATTTATTCTGTATTGTAGACATCGCTTAGATGTCAAAGCAAGCACAAATATGTCTTAAGTATAAAATCGTTCAGATTACTAAATAATTAGTTTAAATTCTCACCTCTGAATACGTCAATTAGTTTAGCGAGTCCGAACTCCTCCAAAGTCTTGACGGTATAGTCAACAGTTTTTTAAGCAACAACATAAAACACCTGACTTTTTTAAACAACAGTTTAAAGGAAAAACTTTGAACAACTGACTTTTAAACAATATTTTTGAACAACGGACTTTTTAAAACAATATTGTTAAAGAAAGCTTAAACAACCATTCTGTTTAAAATCTATTGTTTAAAAAGTTGTTTAAAATTTTTAATAACTTACTGTTTATAGATTAAACAATCTTGGTTGTTCAAAATTTTAAACAATATTGTTAGGGGGACGGGCGTTTTTGGCTGTTGTTTAAAAAGTTGTTTAAATTTTGTTTTGCAGTGTGTGTAAGCGGGAAGAAGGGCGGGGAAGAATTTCATTGCCACAACACAGTTTTTTCGAAGTCACTTATCTATGTCAAAATTGTAACTACGTGAATATCTTACTCCTCACAGGATTCCAGAGATAGTGACAGAGGCTGAGCTTGATGAGCTTTCAGAGAATTTCCCTCACAAGAAATTCCACCAATTCTGCCGTTATCTTGATGATACGAATTTCAACGCGGCCGAAGCCACATTAGCTGGTTGTAACAACGACTTTGGTCGAGCCACACGTAAAATTCTCGCATACTGGAAGACGCGAACTGGTGGTCATCGACATACCCTGTATAGTGCCCTTGATAAGGCTGGTGCAGGTGGGATGAAACTATCCAAGGAGCAAAGAGAATGGCGTGACGCTGAGCATTAATGCAATATTAACCTTAACACCAACAGAACCATGTACGTGCATGCAGGCAGGTGGCCAGGATAGTCCTGTCAGTACGCTACCCCTAAAGTGCCAAGTGATTGCAATGCAGCAGTGGTAGTATAAGTATTTCATGTCCAATATATTGTACATAAGTGGTTATATTGTTCATTTCATACCGTACGGTAATATTCACGTTTAGAGTATAAGCCTTTCAATATAGCTTTTGGTTAATCGATACAGAGACATTTAACTTCGGCCTTTCAATTGAGATGGCACTTCTAGCTTAGGACCTTGACCCTAGGTGAATCTTTAACTTGCACTTTTAGGGGCTCATTACCCTTGTTTGTCTGAAGTAACGTACCGTGTGTTTAAAGATGGTACAATCCGGACAAATATGAAATTTGGTAATAGGTTCTTTGGTTTCATAATACAGGGGAATAATTTGGTTTATTTATGCATTTCGTTTGACACGTTCTGCTTGTCGAGATCTGAAGTTATTAATAGTTATGTGCAATGTAATAAATGCGGAATTTGTCGTTTTCAGGAGCAAGTTATTAATGGATAATTATGGAAAACATCGGTCTTCTCACTTACAAAATATTAAATAATAATCGAATAATTAGAAAAAGATACCTTAGAGTGGTAGTACAGTTTGGTTTAAGAGGGCGCTTCAAGAAATACAATTACGTGAGGTAATGAGAAACTTAGTGTGACACGTCGTAAAGCACATTATGTTGAAGACAAATTAATGAACTTTGTTTGATCAAAATTGATCGATAAACACCTGACATATCCATAAATATATACAACTAAAAAAAACTGTTGGGCCCAACTTTTCATCAATAATGTATGACATAGTTTTGAAGCCTGCATAATTTAAAAATCTACAAAAGTAGCTTTTATATTGCTTTTGATGATCGCTCTATTGGATCATAATTTTCACCAAGCATCACACGGACAATTTTTTTATAAGAAATTGTTGAAACGTTCAGTTTTCTAGAGGGCGTCCTCTTGTTAAAACGGCTCCTTCGTGAAAAACACAGCCTTATAACTTACCTTGTTTAATGACACTTAAGCATCATTTAAATTAGTTTAAACTGAAATGACTAAAATTATATCTGGCTCATTTTTAAAACATACACATACTTTCACAGGGTATAACATATTTAAATTATTGTCTGGAATTTAATTGCCATTTCGATATGTGTTGTTCATGTTTTATATTCATTGTCATGGATCTATGCACTGAACAACACTATTTGTATATTTTGGTTAATACGTAATTATATTGATAAATTGTACAGGCAATGTAAAACATATTTATACGTTTATGTGCATAGGACCGAGGACGTGTTAAGGACCCCTGACTGTACAAAGAAATGTTAATATGATATCCATATGTGACAGTTATCAGATGTTGGTCCCGTTCATCAGGCGTTCGAGCCAATTACATTAGTGAATTCTTGAACATGTAATGATTATTCCTATGCTTGAACCATACACCGCAGAATTTGTAGTCAAAAGTAGATTTCCATTATGTTTTGTGTTTGCCGACGCCAAGTCAGCAATATTGAGTACAAATTGTCAGTGTATATAACTAAATGGCAGAGAATACTAAACGGTAAATAGATTCTTGTACTCTAGGATATCTTTAATCCAAATTAACATAGTCGCATTAAATGGATCTAGTAACTATGTTGACATGTGCAAAAAATGATGAGTGATTGATACAATGTATATAGTTGTTATCTGATATAAGTTAAATGGACGTTATATGGTCGAGTAATGAGCAATGCAAAGTGATATTCACCACCTCATTGCACTCACTTTGTACACAGTTTTCGTGTTCCAGTGGATGATTTAACATCTGAACACTAATTCAATCGTACATATTTTTTTAACAAAAGGAAAATTTGAAAATCAGAAACCTGTTCCATGCTTTTATCGTTAATACAAATCCTACAAGGCATGAGGGAACCGCTAGAATTCCAATTGGATTTTGAGGATTTGGACAATGTTACTTAGTCCCTTTAACCCTAATCCCACTGGGGGGGGCCATTTTAGCCCCCCCCCCCCCCCTGTGGTTTTTTTCGACGTGCATCTAGACCGTTTGAAATTTCACGTTCAAACTTCATGACTATTTTCTCTCAAGTCTTCCGCATGTTTTGATATATAATTCACCCCGGTCGGACATGTAGAACCGATTTTAGAGGTCGATAATTGCTCGACAGTCACAAAAAAATGTAATTTGTTTACAGGTTTCTATGTAATTCCTATATTCGATGCCATGTAAACTCCAAATCTGTTATAATTGTTACTTTGAATTATAATTTGTATTATTTCTTTGTTATTAGTTGAATTCATACACTTCAGAGATGAATTCTTCTTTAAAAAAAAAATAAAAAAAAAAATGTTCACACAATACCATGTGGACATATGAGATAACAACAATATACATTGCATTAACCATTCATCACTTTTTGCACATGTCAACAAAGTTACTAGATCCCTTTAAGCTGTTTTGAATGATGATTCTACAATTTGTTCTAAATAATGATCACGCTCGGTAGTTAATTTGTGTTTTTTCTTAAAGCACAAGAGTGATTCCTCGTATGAATCGGAGGCTTTGTTAAATAATAGGCCAATAATAGTATGTTGATTTGAAATAGTTGTTTTATGTTGACTCACAATATTATGCTGTGCTGTAAAATATGGGGATACTATTTTTATCTTGTTGACTAAATTATTGTACGGTAAACAAAATAGGTAAGTGATTGAAATTAATTGAAAATGGCATGTTGACTCTAAATATACTGACTTGTATCAAATGGAAATAATAACTATCGACTTTGTTGTTTCAAAATATATTCACAGTCTTAGATGACCTGGTTAATCAGTTAGAAATAATTATACGGGGATCTCAACATTGCATGTATTCTATGTAAATTAGACAATTTCTATTGACATAAATGATTTTATAAGGAATATTAATGACTCTCTGATTATATAATTATGTTATACACTAATAATGGATTATGTACTATGACTAAGATTTATGTGATTAGTCGTGTAAGAAGTACACTTTGTATTCACAAGATAAATGTGTCATAGTTTATTACCCTATATGCTATACGTATGCATGTTAATTTATGAGTCGTATATTGGTGTTGCCTCGGAATATATGCCTCGGAATTGATTATGTACATGTTCTGTAAGTTGTTTATTTGTTATACACAATATATATTTGTCATGGTTTCATACCGTATGCGATACGTATTCAAGGTCGTATATTGGTGTTCCTCTGTTTCTCGGAATTTCTTATGTACATGTTCTGTAGTTGTTTATATTTTGTCAGTTTTATCAATATATATCTTTATGTATTACTTATATTCCCCTAGTGTATTGCAGGGGATAACCTAATATGATGTTTGTACATACTTTTTAGCGTGTGATATAACGATATAGGTATATACAAAAAAAAGTTATTAAGCTGTATTGATGATTCTACAAAATTCTTCTAAATAATTATCACGCTCGGCTCTTTATTTTTGTTTTCTTTCTTAAAGCACACAAGTGATTCCTCGTATGAATCGGTGGCTTTGTTAAATTATAAGCCAATAAAAGCATGTTGATTTGAAAAGGAGGTTTTATGTTGACTATTTGACTATTTGAATATTTTATTTTGTTGGATAAATATTGTACAGTAAACAAAAGAGGTAAGTGATCGAATTGTGGTGAAAATGACATGTTGACGTATATGCGGACTTGTAAAAAATGGAAAGAATAATTATCGACTTTTTTGTTTAAAAATTAATATAGCTTAATCACAGTTTTAGATGACCTGGTTAATCAGTTAGAAATAATTATATGCAGATCGCAACATTGGATGTATTCTATGTCAATAAACATTCCTATTGACATTTATGATTTTATAAGGAATTAATTATTACACTAATTACACTAGTTATACACTAAATGGATTATGTACTATGACTAAGAGTTATTTGATTAGTCGTGTGAAAAGTATATTGTATACACAAAATAAATGTGTAATAGCTTATTACTCTATATGCTATACGTATGCATGTACATTTATGAGGCGTATATTGGTCTTGCCTCGGAATATATGCCTCGGAATTGATTATGTACATGTTCTGTAGTTGTTCATTTTTTGTCAGTTTTGTAATCTGATATATTACAGTAATGTTTATCTTATATTCCCTCGCTGTATGGCATGGGACAATATAGGATTGTGTTGATACGTATACATGCTTTTTGTTTATGATTGACTAAAGTATGCTTATAAATAAACATATTCTCCAAATCTGTTATAATTGTTACTTTGAATTATAATTTGGATTATTTCTTTGTTATTAGTTGAATTCATACACTTCAGAGATGAATTCTTCTTAAAAAAAAAAATAAAAAAAATTAAAAAAAATCAATAAAATACATAAGAATGAAAACAATGTGGGTAAATCCGGGAATACTAATTTGCATATTTATGCAAATTAGTGATATATTTTATCACCATAAAAAACATGGATATGATGAATAACATCATTTGAAAGTATTTTTACAGAAAACCTGAAGAAATCCTGCAATTTCTCTTGATTTTAGATGAAAATCCCAATTTTCCCCCAAATTCGTCAAAAATTTGCATATTCAAAATTTTAATTAATTATTTGGTAAAAAAATAATTGTCCGATTTGTTTTTTTCTTTCAAATTCTTATTCTACTTGACTTGTTGTACGTATGTGCCAATGTTCAAGTCGATCGGTCCATTCGTTGCCGAGATTGGAGGGGGGGCCAACCCCCCCCCCCCCCCCCCCAGTGGACTCAAGTGACCAAAATAACCCAGTGGGATTAGGGTTAAAGGGACTTAGTAACTATGTTCATGTTAAGTGTGAACAGAGTGCAGGACATAGCCCCATCATTGTGATTTTGTCGAAATGTAATATGACTGTATGTTTATGTACATAGATATGATTTTCTATTTATACGACTATATTCCAGATTGGTCTGACAATATTAATAATTGCAATATAATAAATGTGTCCGTGAAATACTTGTTCATTTAGGCTGTATCGGGGCTGGTTGTATTGTTGTTCTGTTCTCTATAACAGAGAATCGAGGTGTTTTAATCGTCGAAATAACATTTGCAGTGTTTTCAATCCTTTAAAGAAAATCATCCTTGTATATAAATCGCTGAAAGTGTTAATGATGCAGGTTTTCGTTGTCTTCATGTATTTACCATCGATATTACTTGTATGTAATGTATATAATTAATCCATCTGCCAAGAAACACACACGAACTAAAATCTGTGTCATGATATTACATTATAGTTTGATTAGATGTTTCTTTTAAATCAACCTCCGGTTCATTAATTGTATAATTTATATATCGTGTTTGAAACATGGTTATTTATATGTTTTGTACCATGACGATCATTGCGCACTCCTTGCCCGTAATACCATTCAGCGACCAGGCCCATTCTCTCGGCACACGGCTGAGTGCACACTAACAATAGTGCGCGATGCTCAACGATATGAACGGCGGTTCGTGCGATTCATCAAGCGCTGGCTCAATACAAATTGACAAAAAAGAGAACCTGACATGGTGTCACTCACAGCGTCCTAAAACAAAAACTACACGACCAAATTGACTGTTCTTGGTATCGTTGTTCATTTGAAAAGACACTCTATCCGATGGACATAATACATTTGTTACTTTATTTTGGGAAGTGCCCCGTTCCGTTTTTTGGGGGCCACCCTGTATTAACGAATAGGACTATTACATAAAAAGTCAGCGGCCCCGCCATGTTGGTTGTTTTTAAACCATGTAAACAATTATGTTAAAGTATGTACACAATTATGTCATGAGGTATGATAATATTGATGTCAAATAAGACAATAAGACAATGTTAGTGTTGCTTACCCATGAGAGGTCTTTCCTTCCTTTTGTTTTGTTTGGAATTCACTGCTTACTGGAGATATATATAGTTATCATGATTCTTTAGTATTGATGAAATCAATAAGTGTCAAATTATGTTAGTATACATTGCATTATAATGAATAACTAATGTACTATTCAAAGGCATTTCATTATGATAATAATTATTGTATATGTTTTTAGAATTGGTCGATGTTTGTGAAAGAGTTGTATCGTAATAAGGTTATAAAGGACATTTCGCATATTGGCATGTAAAGCGATGCATTAATAGTACTTGAATAATGCGTTCATTACCTACATATTATGGCCCACAAATAACATATTCGCACCCTGCACAATTAGTGTATTCATCATATTATCCCCATTTGAAATTAATAACTATATTATCATAATAAACGCGTTGTTCATCGACTTTAATATAAAATAATATTTGTATGGTTAGAAATCAAGTATCAATACATGCCGGTATATAAATACAAAACTGAGATAACGATATCAGTACATTGATAAGCTACGATAGCTAGCCAGAAATCAACATTTTATGGACAAATTGCACAATCACAATCAAGATGCATGTTTCATTTGTATACTCCCATGGCATATATATGTACAAAGTTTGACAAAGAAAACTGATTTTCTCCATATTTTAAAAAGTGGATTTAGTACCTTTTGGAATTAAGCTCTATTATGATCAGAGGGTTTCAGATTGTTATATGCTTGTTAATGACAAGCCGAATATTCATGTTCTTCCTCTGTGCCTCGGAATTAATTTTATATACATGCTATGTAGCTGTTTATTTGTTATACACAAGATTAATTTGTCATGGTTTTATACCGTATATGCTATACGTATTCATGTTAGATATAGGTGGTATATTGGTGTTCCTCTGTATCTCAGGATTGCTTATGTACATGTTCTGTACTTGTTTATATTTTGCCAGTTTTGTAGATATATATCTTTATGTATAACTTGAATTCCCCTAATGAATAGCAGGGGATAACCTAAGATGACGTTTGTACATACTTTTTAGTGTGTGATAGAATAATATACGTATATACAAACAAAAGTGTCAAATTATTAAAAGGAATTAGTAACATTGTCCAAATCCTAATTTTAATTCTAGCGGTTCCCTCATACCTTGTTGTATTCGTATTAACAATATAATCATGGGACAGGTTTCGGTTTTTCAAATTTTCCTTTCGTTACAAAGATATGTACGATCGAAGTATTCAGATAAGAAAAACTCCCATGGAGTTTGAAACCGTGTACAAAGTGAGTGCAGTGAGTTAGTGAATATCACTTTGCATTTTCGCTAATTACTTGGCCATGCAATGTCCATTTGACTTGAATTTTTCACACAATACCATGTGGACATATGAGATAACAACAATATACATTGCATTAACCATTCATCACTTTTTGCACATGTCAACAAAGTTACTAGATCCCTTTAAGCTGTTTTATTCGACGCACTTCCATTTTCTTAAAGCACAAGAGTGATTCCTGGTATGAATCGGAGGCTTTGTTAAATAATAGGCCAATAATAGTATGTTGATTTGAAATAGTTGTTTTATGTTGACTCACAATATTATGCTGTGCTGTAAAATATGGGGATACTATTTGTATCGTGTTGACTAAATTATTGTACGGTAAACAAAATAGGTAAGTGATTGAAATTAATTGAAAATGGCATGTTGACTCTAAATATACTGACTTATATCAAATGGAAATAATAACTATCGACTTTGTTGTTTCAAAATATATTCACAGTCTTAGATGACCTGGTTAATCAGTTAGAAATAATTATACGGGATCTCAACATTGCATGTATTCTATGTAAATTAGACAATTTATATAGACATAAAAGATTTTATAAGGAATATTAATGACTCTCTGATTATATAATTATGTTATACACTAATAATGGATTATGTACTATGACTAAGATTTATGTGATTAGTCGTGTAAGAAGTACATAATATTATTGTATTCACAAGATAAATGTGTCATAGTTTATTACCCTATATGCTATACGTATGCATGTTAATTTATGAGTCGTATATTGGTGTTGCCTCGGAATATGTGCCTCGGAATTGATTATGTACATGTTCTGTAAGTTGTTTATTTGTTATACACAATATATATTTGTCATGGTTTCATACCGTATGCGATACGTATTCAAGGTCGTATATTGGTGTTCCTCTGTTTCTCGGAATTTCTTATGTACATGTTCTGTAGTTGTTATATTTTGTCAGTTTTATCAATATATATCTTTATGTATTACTTATATTCCCCTAGTGTATTGCAGGGGATAACCTAATATGATGTTTGTACATACTTTTTAGCGTGTGATATAACGATATAGGTATATACAAAAAAAAAGTTATTAAGCTGTATTGATGATTCTACAAAATTCTTCTAAATAATTATCACGCTCGGCTCTTTATTTTTGTTTTCTTTCTTAAAGCACACAAGTGATTCCTCGTATGAATCGGTGGCTTTGTTAAATTATAAGCCAATAAAAGCATGTTGATTTGAAAAGGAGGTTTAATGTTGACTATTTGACTATTTGAATATTTTATTTTGTTGGATAAATATTGTACAGTAAACAAAAGAGGTAAGTGATCGAATTGTGGTGAAAATGACATGTTGACGTATATGCGGACTTGTAAAAAATGGAAAGAATAATTATCGACCTTTTTTGTTTAAAAATTAATATTGCTTAATCACAGTTTTAGATGACCTGGTTCATCAGTTAGAAATAATTATATGCAGATCGCAACATTGGATGTATTCTATGTCAATAAACATTCCTATTGACATTTATGATTTTATAAGGAATTAATTATTACACTAATTACACTAGTTATACACTAAATGGATTATGTACTATGACTAAGAGTTATTTGATTAGTCGTGTGAAAAGTATATTGTATACACAAAATAAATGTGTAATAGCTTATTACTCTATATGCTATACGTATGCATGTACATTTATGAGGCGTATATTGGTCTTGGCCTCGGAATATATGCCTCGGAATTGATTATGTACATGTTCTGTAGTTGTTAATTTTTTGTCAGTTTTGTAATCTGATATATTACAGTAATGTTTATCTTATATTCCCTTGCTGTATGGCATGGGACAATATAGGATTGTGTTGATACGTATACATGCTTTTTGTTTATGATTGACTAAAGTATGCTTATAAATAAACATATTGGATTATGATTATGATTACTTTGATAACATATTATACACATGGAAAACGAATATTCCACAACCAAATTTACTATTATAAATTTCATTTTTAGATTGATAGTAATTTACTTGATTATGTGTCCAGGTTTGTATTCTTGCTTTGTTTGATTTAGTGTGGAATTGCTAATTATTTAATATTGTTTACATAACATTACCACGGTGTATTTATACGAAAGGAACTTTCAGTTTTAGGAAAATGAAACGAAACGAAACGAAATAATAAGGCTTCTGAATTTCTAAGTTGGCCCTACTTTCTCAATTGATTTAATTTGCTATTTGATTCTGTATGACATTTATTTTGCATAACTTATTATAATAGTGCCTGCATCTTTTGATATTTAATGAAGAATGCAAATAAACTGAAATAAACTGAACTGAAATTGAATTGAAATCGATCTAAAATTGTATAATAAATGTGATGCATAAGACTAAACGCGTGATTAGTGATGGTACCGGACGTTCTATACAGTTGGCTTGTTGTGGGATATCATTAATTCAATAACATATTCATTATTTAATTGAACATCAGGAAAATGCGTGTACATTTTTCTTTAAAATGATTCTCCATTTGTAAAGATTATGCGGTTAGGGTGTGTGCAGTATATCTTTCATCTACATTACTCGCATTTTTGCACAACACAATGCACACAAATGCCATAGAGATGTAAAAGTCCCTGGCACTCAAAGTGATAATCGGCTAAAAATAACACAGTGTGATCGCAGAGCATCAACAAGGCTTCCCATTTATAAACAAGTATGCATGACTTGGATTTCTATGAAAAAGTAATGAGCAGGACCAACAAAACTTCAAATCGCATAAACTAAGAGAAAAAAAGAAGTGTTTCATGAAAAGAAAGGCGGCGATACAACGCCTTATATTCCAAAGTTTATGTTAATATTTGTTTCGTTTCAATCTGACGTAGATAAAAGGGTGACATTTAAGGTTACAAATATGAATATAAAACAAGAATTTAATGATTCATGTTTACCTTATAAAATAAAATATCAAATGTGCTTGCGTCTCAGTAAGTTTTACATCATTGGAAAGAGAAAAGTATTGGCTCAGATACTGCACCATTCATATATTCATTCATTGTTTAGAATAGTCAGGAGCTAGCAAAATATCACAAGATGTTCACAAATTAGAGTGAATGTACACATTCCAGCTCTGTGATTGGCTTATTTAACATCACCCGCGACTTGTGGGCTATTCAACCAAGACCGCATGGTGACAAACCGGGCAATGTCAGGTGCGAATGACTGTTGCTATGGACCCGTTACCTCAGCAACAGTGGTCAGTAGTTGAATGAACCAATCACAGAGCTGGAATTTCGGAAATCACAGTCATTTTTTGATCCCATGTGATATTTTGCTAGCTCCTGACTGTTCTAAAAGGTAAATTAATATGTTAATCATTTCTCATAAAGAACGAGACTTTATCCTTTCCAATGATGTAAAATTTACCGAGACGTAAGTATTTATAATAAGTTATTTTACGATATCATTGTGTTGAAAATTTTTGGTTTTCGTACCCTCTTTTTAACCTGAAAGTTCCCCCTCTTATCTGTTACAGGTCGATACGAAATGGAAATAATATGAACTTTGGAATGTTAGTCGTTACATGAACACCTTTCTTTCTATGGAACATTTTAAATATTGGTGTTTTAGCTCAGTACATAGGAAGATGACACGTACAGGTCGGTCAATTAATTATAAATTCTTCAATTCTGCCTCATTATCTCGGCGAGTGCAGCCAAGCTGAACATGTTACAAAGTGCATCGTTTCGCCTTTTGTCAGTATGCAGACAGCTAGTGGTGTGTATAAGCATGGTCAAAGAGGGCGCTAATATGCCGGTTTACGTCGTGTTTTGTCAAATTCGATGCATTTGCAATATATCACGCTCAAAAATTGTCATTTCCTGCATACACAAATGCAACTCAATCACTACAAGTTATATATTATATTACATATAAATTGCAAGTTTTTTGCTTAAAGGGATAGATGAGTTTTGGTAGAGAGGACGCTAGACTACTTTTTTTTGTGAGGTAATGAAAAACTGAGTGTAAAATTTGAAAGAGCATAATATTTAAATAATAAAATCATCTTTGTTTGATCAAAATCGGTTCAGAGACGGCTGAAATATCCATAAATATAACAATTTGTAATAAAGCGCGGGCCCTAGGTTTATTAGAGAATTTTGAACCAGCCGTTCAAAATTCAAAAAAATGCTTCCTCTTTTCAAAAAGTTACAAAATAGCTATTTAAATAGTTATTGGTTATTTCTCTTTCTAATCACTATTTCAACAAAACATCACATGCGCAATATTTTATTCAAAATGGTTGAAACCGATAAGTGTTTAGAGAGCGCCTTCTTACGTTTTAACGGCTCTTTTTGAATGATAACATGATCTTTACAACGTCATTTGTAATTTTGTGTTCGTTTCTAGTTATAACTATTAGTTTGTAATGTAATGATGCAGGTTTTTGTTACTAAAATTCAGTTTCACCAAAACTGTACTCTCCTTACCAGAACTCAACTATCCCTTTAATGTAATGATATAGAGTTAGGAATGTATGTAAACAAATATCTCCCCATAATATTGAACCCATGGTATTAATTTCACATCATTAATGCATGTCCCCTGATTCCGGTTACATTATTGCACACACCATAACAGCAAAATGATTACAGACAGATAACAGACTGATGAAATATTATTTTGAGGAGAAAAAAAGAATATGGAAGGAAATGTTCAGTGAACAATTACACCCCAAAAAAATGATGACTTTTATTGACAAACTAGGAATGATTAAAATGAAACCGTATTTAGTGAGACAACCAAACTTCTCAATTTGATAATGGCTTTTGTAAGATTGCAATAATAATAGTTTAATCCTTTTCTTAAACAAATTATATGAAGTTGAGAGTATTCCAAAATTTAGGACCATTATAAATAAATGTATATTTTGAGCTAACAACGTTATTAATAAGGGCAAATGTCTTATTGGGTAATATGAGCTAATTGGTTTTTCGAAAACATTTCATCACAAATTGCAGGTAATATATTGTTATCATAATTACACATACATTGACCGAGTTGCATTTTACATTGAGCGTGCTACCGTATAATTCCAAAGGAAAACAATCATGTGATGCAATAACATAAACATTAAACAACAGATCGATCACAGTTGAGTTTCCAACTTTGGAAAATATTTCATAATAATGTGAATTATGGATCACACCTAAACAAAATAGACACATCTTCTCCTGATTCAATATGTGAAGAGGCTGCAGCTGCCCCCCCCCCCCCCCCCCCCCCAATCCCCTGGAGAGTTTTGTAGCAAACTGCGCCTCGCATTTAGGCAAATGTCAAGTTCGGGGGAAATAATGTCATATTAGGGGACAGAAACCATGTTCATATTTGGGCACAATGATGTCATATTCGGGCAAACTCTATATTATATTTTTCGGGCATTAAAGTGGACTTTTTTGCCTATCAGTTTACATGATAATATTCGGCCAAAAGACCTCAGCCTTAAAAAATGTAATCGTACGCCTATTGACAAATTCAGAGTATATTGACACCAATACAAACTGTATAGTGTCAGCGTAAAAATTGAGACCCCTCATGAGTAAGCAGTACATGTACAGACTGTCTCTTTGAATGATTTTTTTTCCGACTGCCACTGACGCACGAGAACTTACAGTGATATTGATATCGTGTGCGACAAATTTCATATTTCATTAGAGGCCGTATACGTAATGGAGCATTCAATCCATTACAAATCTATAAGTCCAAAGTTTAATATTGAAATTGGATTCACGGCGCTCCATTCACGGCGATACCATCATACATGATACACACGATTACGCTATTGGGAAAAAAAATCATACATAATAGATACTGTGCGTTGCATACAGAAGGTAATAGATAAATAAATAATAAATGATTGAGAAGGAAGAATAATAGTAGGCGTAGCTTAATAAGCAATGTTCCTGCTTTTAATCCTCCAAATGAAAAAATGCACTGGTCGAAAAATTAGTCTCCGCCAGGACTCGAACCTGGGTCTCCGGCTTGGAACGCCGATGCCTTAACCACTAGGCCACGGGGACCGTGTGATTGAAGACAGATCCAATTCAAGTCATTGGCAAGCCAATCTCTCGGCCCTTAGTGCTCAAGTATTCATGGGGAAGGAGTTACGAACAATGCAAGCCGCCTTTACTTCAGCTGGATCACAATAGAGTGATTCAAGTATTAGTTAGAACATATATACAAGCGAAAAGTGAACTAATACATACAGCTTCGGTTTCTTCCAATATATAAATAATTGCAAGGAATAATCTTGCCAAGGAATAATCTTGCTTGCCAATGACTTGAATTGGATCTGTCTTCAATCACACGGTCCCCGTGGCCAATTTTTCTACCGGTGCCTTTTTTTCATTTGGAGGATTAAAAGGAGGAACATTGCTTATTAAGCTACGCCTACTATTATTCTTCCTTCTCAATGGTGCAAATTTCTTACTTGCACCCTATGTTCGTGCCTTGGGTACATAAATATACTCCTAAAATACCCTTGTCACTCTTATTAGTGCATCAGGTCGCATTGTTTGTAAAAGTCGTATACCACGGCACGCTGTGTTTTTTTTAAATAATCAATGGCGCTCGAACCATTCAACTATGTGTCCATATTGTGTAAAATCAATCATACTTTCGACTTTGGCCCCCACAGGCTCCGCCTATTCGCACCGTTTCGGAGACTTTTTTCATTTTGTAAAGGCTTTTCCCTCATGATGTCATTGTTTTGTATGCAACGCCCCAAACTCAGCACAACGCCAATGCAGACTTCATAAATTTTGAATTAATACACAAGTTATCAACCCTTTAGTAAGTTCTTGCAAGTGGCAACATAGTTTTTTAGATCTCTTTACTATTGGTTTCGTGCAATACTCTTGAATGCGCGAGTACACAATACCATTACAATACACATTAGAGCTCAACATCCTCAAGAAAGTGTGTGTGTTTTTAGCATAAGTATGTTTCGCTTTATTGCTATGTAGGCAATTTTTGGAGCAGCTACTCACTTTTGTACACAGGTTTTGTTTGTTGATTAACGAATTGTGCAATATAATCCCCTTTAAAAAAAGATTGGACACTCAAGTTTGATCGATTATATATCCTTTTTTATAAAAGGATGTTATTATTTATAATTTGGTGTCGCTCGACAAGTTGTGTATCATATGTGCAAACATTATGAATTAATGGCATGCACGGTATACTTGAGAATGGGGGAAGATCAGAAATGAAATGTTACAAAATGCGCCCAAAACATTCAGTTTGAACATTTTGACTTTCATATCAGGTTTTCTCGAGTTCAAATTCTGTTGACGATTAATGTTTAAAACAAGAAATATATATCGGAAATAATATCGCTAGTGATATTCGTTTGTCTCGCAATGTATGGTCAACAAGGAATTTAAAAGATCACGACGTTTCGTGCGCCGCTGCAACACTTTGTCAGGTGTGATAGAATCTACTGTAAGCAAGCGTGTTTTATACCCGGCGGTAGGCTCCAACGCGCTATCCCGCATGAGCGAGTACGCTCCTAATTGGTCAATAACGGACAAGGCCTATTGGCCGACGCACACGGGTGCTTTCACCTGACGAAGTGTTGCAGCGGCGCACGAAACGTCGTGATCTTTTAGATTCCTTGTTGACCATATACATTGCGAGACAAACGAATATCACTAGCGATATTATTTCCGATACTATATCCGCAATGAGTAATATATTTAGCATTAAGAAATATATAGTACTGAATACAGTATAAATCAAGGCGTGTTATTTATGAAAACCGGGAGGTGCATATATTGGAGAGGATTGACAGCTAAACGTAAGAAAGCTGCATTTGATTTTGTGAAATTGAAGGCGTTGCATCCACAATATACTTTCATGTGGTGATATCTTAACTATTGAATTTTATAAGCATCATTTGAAAGCGTGTTAATTTTCCTTTAAAATGCTTGTCTCATTTGTAAGGATTATGCGATTGGGGGTGTGCCGCTCATATATGTGGGGCTAAAAATAGCATGTTACAAAGTGCATCGTTTCACCTTTTGTCATTACATGAATGAATTATTATGCAGAGAGCTAGAGGTGCGTGTCAGCATGGTAAGAGAGGGCGCTAATATGTATGTTCACGTCGTTTTTTGTCAAACTGTATGCATTTTCAATAATATATCATGTTAAAAAATAGTCCTGTAGTGCATACACAAAGGCAACGGCATCAATATCAGAAATATATTATATTACAGATAAATTAACAAGCTTTTGCAATACTAAATGTAATGATGATAGAGCTATGTCTGGAATACATAAATACATTCTTTAAACAAGAAGCCAGGGTAATAATTTCATAGCATTAATGTACGTCCCCTGATTCCGGCTATATTACACACACCATTAGGAGGAAATAGACAGGCTTTCATATTATGCTCAATCTACTGACGCACTGGAACAGTCATGTGTGACAAAGTTCTTATTGTTCCCTAATACAGCATTTGATCTACTGTCAAGTCTATCATGTTTGCAGAAGTCCAAAGTGCAATGGCAGAATAAAGTATTGGATTAGAAAGGCTTAGAGCGTTTTCACACTGGTAATTACAATCATGATTGGAGTTATGTTTACAATCACGGTGATTATGTTGCCTTGCTTTCACACTACAAAAAAAAAATGTGATTACAATCACAGTTTCTGGAGACGTACCTGTCAATCAAACAAGGAGAACACTGCATGACTGCATTCGAAGCGAAGAGCGCCCCGTTTATTGGTGGAAGTGCATGTAAGGTCACGTAAGCTCCCAAATCATGTTTTGGAGGTCAAGCCTATCACACTACCGATTCGTACTGTGATTTGAGTGAATCATGATTTGAAAACACCTCTGGACCATGATTTGAGTTCCGCGATTCGTGATTCCAATTAGGGTTCAAACCGTCAAAAATACCGTGATTGGAGTAAAAAAAAAAAAACTCAAATCATGATTGAAATCACGCATTTTCGCCAATGTGAAAAGGCTCTTGATGTCAATCGACCGCAGGGTGATACGATGTACACACGAACGCATACCCACTATTATGTTATTGAAATTAAAAAAAAACAATACTAATAGATACGTAGCGTTGCATACACAGGACGCACTACAGTAGACAAGGCATTATTCCGTGGACCTTTTTCATCATAGGCACACGGAATGAACCGGTTCCTGATACTGTATCAATGTTTGACCGATTTTTTATGAGCTTAATGTTTTACTCAAGAACACGTTTAATCAATCTTCACTTTTTTCTTCTAGAATCAGAGTGTTTGACATTTTAACTGTGATAATGATTGGATATTATACAAATCGCGATTGGCGACACTCAGCTAGCACGGACTGTGTTAATTTGCTTTCGTTCCCGTGTGTTTGATGGCCGATTAGAATATCAGCGGTATCATCGATGTGTCTTTGTGGACATGTAACACCAGAAAATTGCATGGTTGTTTAGGTGTCACCCCGACTATGTTGAAGCGAGCGGATTGCATGGGCCAATGGAGGAAAGAATGAGGATATAATACAATTGTCACAAACAAGCAATCCATCCTTTTTGTTTATGGATTCAGAAAACAATATTATATCACTTAGAGGCCTCCAATTTTGTAAAAAAAAGTATATTAAACATTAAATTACAATCGTCGAACCATTGAAGACAACGTATTGGGCCAGAGGAGAAATAAATTGCAAATCGTAATGATTTACAAGTACGCCTCGTACACTTTCTGCGACGAATATGTGACTTTAATTATGTTTTCAAGAACAACTCACCAGGGTCCAGGGAGTAAATGCCTCACCGTTGTAAAAGTACACTAAAATGTGTTAATGGTCTTGCTTTTAAACCTTACTTACTTGACAAGGACATCTAAAAGGCAACGATCTACATCACATTTCCGGAAATACTGGAAATACCACATTGGGACATAAATTATTTTCCTCGTAATGAAGAATACTTTGACCACCTATACCTATTATTGCGTTCGAGCACTGAAAATCAGTTTATGAGTTTGAAATGCATAATAGGCCTGTATCACATGATCTAACACATTTAATGAGAAAGATACAAATGATATGAAAGTAAACACGGTTTTATATTTAAAAATCGCTTTAATCTGCACGCTTTAACCAGGGATTTTAGTCCATCGTCACTGCGTTGAAGTTCTCCTAGAGTCTACTGTAAACGGATACCAGTTTAGGTGATTAAACTCATATTGGAAAGGCAACAACATTATTGGCAAAATAATGTTATGATGTAAACATTTTAAAGGCATAAATATGGAAGAAGTGAAATTTAAGATAACGAGCAATCAGAACCTTCAAAACTTAACGCATGCAATTAAGAAGGGGACTGATGTGGACAAAACCAAAAGCAAGATATATAATGGTTGGATAGACCATCATGCAACATCACATAACTTTCTTCAAGAGACATTGATATATCTAATACAGCGAATGACTGATGGTAACCAGTGTTTCAGTACTGAATCATTCTATGCAGCATCATATCATGGTTATCTCGATACAGTGAAATATATGACAAGTCAAGGGGCTGATGTGAATAAGGGAAACAAATCTGGATGGACAGCCCTACACGCTGCATCACTCAAAGGTCATCTCGATATACTGAAATATTTGATTAGTCAAGGGGCTGATGTGCAGAAGGGAGCTAATAATGGATGTACACCCCTGCAAGCTGCGTCATTGAATGGCCATCTTCCTACAGTCAAATATCTCACAGGTCACGGGGCTGATGTGAACAAGTCAGATAAGGATGGGATGTCAGCCTTGTATGCTGCATCACTGAATGGTCACATTGATACAGTGCAATATCTGATTAGTCAAGGGGCTGATGTCAACAAGGGAACTAAAACGGGATTAACAGCTCTGCATGCTGCAGCAGAGTATGGCCATCTCGATACAGTGAAATATCTCACACGTCACGGGGCTGATGTGAACAAGGTAAATACGGATGGGATGTCAGCCTTGTATGCTGTATCACTTCATAGTCATACTGATACAGTTAAATATCTGATAAGTCAAGGGGCTGATGTGAACAAGGAAACTAAAGCTGGAGAAACAGCCTTGCATGCCGCAGCACTTAATGGCCGTCTGGACACAGTAAAATATCTGATAAGTCAAGGGGCTTCTGTGCGCCAGGAAAATAATCATGGGTCATCAGCCATATATGCTGCATCAATTAATGGCCATCTCGATGTAGTGAAATATTTGACCAGTCAAGGAGCTGATGTGAACAAGGGAACTAAAATTGGATTGACAGCCCTGCATCCTGCATCACTTAATGGTCATCTCGACACCGTGAAATATTTGATAAGTCAACAGGCTGATGTGAACAAGGAGGATACTGATGGGTCAACGGCTCTATATTGTGCATCAGAGAATGGTCATCTCGATACAGTGAAATATCTTACCAGTGAAGGGGCTGATGTAAACAAGAAAGATACTGATGGGAGAACAGCGCTATATACTTCTTCACTGTATGGCCATCTCGATGTTGTGACATATCTGACCTGTCATGGCGCTGATGTAAACAAGGAAACCAATACTGGATTGACGGCTCTGCATGCTGCATCTCAGTTTGGTCATTTCGCTACAGTGAAATATCTGATAAGCCGAGGAGCTGACGTGAATAAGGAAAATACTGATGGGGTAACTGCTCTGCATGTTGCATCACAGAATGGTCATCTCGAAACAGTTCAATATCTGACAAGTCACGGAGCTGATGTGAACAAGAATAATAATCATTGGGGAACAGCTCTGTATGCTGCCTCACTCAATGGTCATCTCCAAACAGTGCAGCATCTGACAAGTCATGGGGCTAATGTGAACAAAGAAAATAATGAGGAATGTACAGCCCTACATGCCGCATCAGTGAATGGTCATCTCGATATAATAAAACATCTAGTTAGTCTAGAAGCTGGTGTGGAAAAGGAGAATACAAATGGAATGACTCCTCTGTGTGCCGCAGCACAGAATGGTCACCTCGATGCAGTGAAATATCTCATAAGTCGTGGGGCTGATGTAAACAAGGACAATAAAAATGGTATTACATCACTGCAATTAGCATCAGCTAATGGTCAACTGGCCACGGTGAAATATCTGATAAGTCAAGAAGCTGATGTCAACAAGGAAGATAATGATGGATGGACAGCCCTTCGTACTGCAGCAAATTATGGGCAACTTGATACAGTAAAATATCTGAAAAGTCGTGGGGCTGATGTCAAAAAGGCGGATAAAAATGGAATGACACCTCTGCGTGCTGCAGCCCAGAATGGTCACCTCGATACAGTCAAATATCTGCGAAGTCAGGGAGCAGATGTAAACAAGGCAGATATTAATGGATGGACAGCCCTAAATGCTGCATCACAGTATGGGCATCTTGATACGGTGATATATTTGACAAGTCAGGGGGCAGATTTGAATAAGGAGGATAAGATTGGAATGACAGCTCTGCGTGCTGCAGTACAGAGTGGTCACCTCGATACAGTGAAATATCTGACAAGTCAAGGGGCTGATGTGAACAGAGGGGATAAAGATGGGATGACAGTGCTGCATGTTGAATCACTACAGGGTCATCTTGAAACAGTGAAATATCTGACAAATCAAGGCGCTGATGTGAACAAAAGATCAAATATTGGATCAACAGCCCTGCATGCAGCGTCACAGAATGGCCATCTGGATATAGTGAAATTTCTAATAAGCAAAGGTGCTAATGTAAACGATGAGGCTACTGATGGGACAACCGCGCTCTGTGCTGCATCACAGGATGGTCATCTCGATGTAGTGATATATCTCACAATTCATGGGGCTGATGTAAACAAGGAAGATAATAATGGATGGACACCCCTTTGTGCTGCGTCACAGAATGGCCATCTTTATGTAGTGAAATATCTGACAAATCAAGGCGTTGATATAAACAAGAGAATTACCACTGGACTGACAGCCCTGCATCTTGCATCACATGATGGTCATCTCGACATAGTGAAATATCTGATGAGTCGAGGAGCTGATGTAAACAAAGATACTAATGATGGTATGACACCACTGCAATACGCATCATTTCAAGGTCATCTTGCCACGGTGAAATATCTAACAAGTCAAGGGGCTGATGTTAACCAGGAAGATGATGTTGGATTGACAGCCATTCGTGCTGCATCACAGAATGGTCATCTTGATACAGTTAAATATCTGGCAAGTAATGGGGCTGATGTGAACAAGAAGGATATAAATGGATGGACAGCTCTGTATGCTGCAACACAGCATGGTCACCTTGATACAGCGAAATATCTGAGAAGTCATGGGGTTGATTTAAACAATGAGAATCAAGAGTCGACAGCTCTGCAATCTGAATCACAAAAACGTAACCTTAATACAGAGGGAAATCTCACAAGTCAGGGGGCTGATGTGAACAATGGACAGGAAGGTGGGATGACAGCTCTGCATGTTGCTTCACTGAATGGCCAACTTGAAACAGTGAAATATCTGACAAGTCAAGGGGCTAGTGTAAACAAGAGGGATGTGAATCGGACTACAGCTCTGCACGTTGCATCGCTGAATGGTCATATCGATACAGTAAAATATCTGATGGATCGAGGGGCTGATGTGAATAAGGAGAATGCGTTTGGAATAACATCACTACATGCAGCATCACTAAATGGTCATTACGATATAGTGAAATATCTGACAAGTCAAGGTGCTGGTGTGAACGAGCAAACTTATGCTGGATGGACAGCTCTGTATGCTGCATCACTGAATGGTCATCTCAAAATAGTAAAATATCTAATAAGTCATGGAGCTGATGTGAACAAGGAAGATACAGATGGGAAAACAGCAATTTATGCTGCATCGCTGAATGGTCATCTCGATACAGTGATATATCTCACAAGTCAAGGTGCTGGTGTGAACAAGCAAACGTATGCTGGGTGGACAACTCTGCATGCTGCATCATTGAATGGTCATCTAGAAACAGTAAACTATCTGATAAGTCAAGGAGCTGATATGACCATAGGAGATGATATTGGGACAACATCACTGCATGCAGCATCACACAATGGTCACACAGATACCGTAAGATTGCTGATAAGTCTAGGGGCTGATGTCAACAAGAAAACTAATGCTGGATGGACAGCCCTGCATAATGCATCACTGAATGGCCATCTTGGTACAGTAGAATATCTAATAAGTCATGGGGTTGATATGAACGAGGGAACAAAGGCTGGATGGACACCCATATATATTGCATCACGGAACGGTCATATCGATACAGTAACATATCTGATAAGTCAAGGGGCTGATGTGAACAAGAAAACTAATAATGGATTGACAGCCATGTATGCAGCATCCATAAGTGGTCATGATACCGTCAAACGTATCCTGTCAGAAGGCGCTCGGATCAAGACTCGTGTCCATGGTGGAATTACTGCTGCACATGCACAAGCAGGTAAATTGTACATGTAATGCTTGTTGAACTAAATTACTGAAACAAATCAATTTCACCGAGTTCTACTCCTATCAATAAAAAAATGGCTTATTATTTGTATTCCATCTGGGATAATAACAAAAACAAGTATGTAAGGGCCATTTACTTTTTAGGACCTGCCCGGATCATCGAATGAACAGTACTGGTGGGTTATTGATGACATCGGCGACATGGAAGTACGCGTTGAGAAGAAGTCTACGTATTACCCACCTTAGTTTATTTGGGCTATACGTGTTATTTATGTAATTGCATGCAGAGTAATTTGTGAGTTACCTTATTTGTAAGACAGTTGTTCGAACAAAAAATAACATAGTATACAACTCGTATTAAGACTAGGATGCGACAAGCTTGGTGTGGCAAGACTGAAAGAGCGCGCGATTTCCGAACGGGAGATCCAAAATTCGAAACCTGTGCATGCCCACTACGTTTGTCATCCAGCAAGAAAAAATCATCTCCAATGGGTACCAAGGTCGGGTGTTAATTAGCCTGGCGCCATTGGCAGCATATGGCTAGTATGCTCCCTCGGGAGTTGATAAAGTACGCAATGTTATTAGGCGTGCTTGAACTATACCTGATGACCATGGGTAATAATAGCGCCAGGCATCGTGACAGGCCATTTTTATTGTTATTATTGATATTAGGAGTAGTAGTAGTAGTAGTAGTAGTAGTAGTAGAAGTAGTAGTAGTAGTAGTAGTAATAGTAGTAGTAGTGGTAGTAGTAGTATTAGTAAACTAGTAGTAGTAGTAATAGTAGTAGTAGAAGTAGTAGTAGTAGCAGTAGTAGTAGTAGTAGTATTAGTAGTAGTAGTAGTAGTAGTAGTAGTAGTAGTAGTAGTAGTAGTAGTAGTAGTAGTGGTAGTAGTATTAGTAGAAGGAGTATCAGGCTGTATTAACATTCAGGGCCGAGAGATGAGGAGAGCGTTAGGCAATTCACGTACTGTGTAAGATGTCATGTAGAGAATGCCTGGAGATGTGACACTCATAGTCGTACTAATAGTTTAGCACCAACGAGCATTTGATGTAATGAATAAAATCCTGTTGTATGTATTTATATCATGCGTGCATTCTCATACGAAGAATGAACTAGATATATCATATTTATCATTATTAAAGCACCAGGTCCTTTGTATAAATTTAGCCAATGTTGTTTTGCGAGTCCACTTTTCTTAATATAATTGTTTGAATGTATATATTTCACTTTGACGTAGCATAAGGTAAACACGACAGGACCTTACTGCCGGCAAGCATAATTTGTGTGTCGTTCACTAGATACAAGTACAAATGACCACTCCTCAAATGGCTTTGATACGTTGTGTAATATTTGGATGCGATTTACTATTCATTGCTCACAGGTTCCACCACCGTTCAATCAAAAGACACGGCACGCGGGACGTTTGACCATCTCGGCGGCGAACTGCGCGTTGCTCAGTATGACGTCACTCTGTCCATTCCTCCCGGAGCTCTGGAAGAAGGGTCCTCGCACGAGATTTCCCTCCAGGTCCTGACGAGGCCTCCTGATGACCTGGTCTTGCAGGATGATGATATGATGGTCAACTTCGGCATTCGCTGTCGGCCAGCAGGGCTCAGGTTTAAGAAGCCTATCACAGTGTCCATGCCCCACTGCGCAATCTTCACTGACCCGGAGAGTGTGGAGAGTGTGGTATTCACAAAAAGCGGTGATGATTCTGGTAGGCATTTTATCTGTCTTTCGAAATGTATAGCTTTGTAAGCTGCCTTGTGGGTGTCTATGTTTTCATGATAATTGGCAACATAATATCATACGATTTTTAAAAATAATACCTTAGGGGAAAATACATGTACTCTAATCCAAAAGAACTACATTGTATCTAGAAGATAAATGCTGTGATTACTAATTATAATACTATATGTTGTGGTTTAATTTGTATAAAACATCATGGTGAAGGATTTTGCGATTTTAAAATCGGTTAGAGCAAAGTGACTGCTGGGGATAATATGACGGATCTCAAAGCACTACTACTCTATCATGAAAATATGTTAATGCACGTCAAATGACATAGGCCATTGTGTATACAGATTGACAACAATCGCTGTTGAATCTGTTCTTCTAGTCGTGACCGGGATAGTTTGAGAACTAACAAGGAAATGTATGAAAAAGACCGGTCTTTCTTGGTCAGTTTCCCCATTTTCTTCGTCTGCCAAATTTAAAGATGAAACCTTTATGCACCACACAGCTTCCTCGTGGTCTCAGGATGACACTGCGGAATGCCGTTTCAGCAAAGACAGGGTAGAACTGCGTCTGACTCACTTCTCCTGGATCTGGGATTGGGTGAAGTCGTGGTTCGTCGAGGCTAAGCGGATTTGTTTCCGCCCCTTCCTTCCAGCTCAATTACCAGAGGACCGTATACCGATTCTTCACGTGCCCCTGTTCGATGGACTAAAGGGAAATTTCCAGGTGATTTTGTTATGTTGTCAGCTTGTCATTACAATGCCACTAGTGGCATACGTGACGCGCGAGTTTATTAATTATAGAAGGGGGCATGGATTGAGTCACTGGTGGTATGCAGGTCCAGAATCACCCTGAAGCGGGACGGACTTAAAGGACCTAAAGTATATAACGTACTTTGGCACTTATTCCATAGTTGATGACTTGTAAAATAGGTCTGCCGAAAAAAAATCCATGAAATAACACAGTAGTGATTTAAGACTAATTTTCTGATGCCAAATCTCATTTAGCAGCCAGTTTACGCCCCATCCACATTTAGGGTCCAGATTCGGCAGCGTGATTGACATGTGATTGACAATTCATTGGCTTACGTCATGACGCGTCATCTACATAATTTAGTTCATTAGTCCGTACTTTAGATGAAGTCATATTTTGGCGATTTAAAAGGGGCGTTCCCAGGACAATTAGATATTTACTAATTACCCCAAAATGTATTGATTTCATGAGAAATGACTGCCAAATTCTTTTTCTTCAGGAAAAATTACATATAGAGAGCCGAATTGTGAAAATTAGGCCATCTAGACGCTATAGGTCCTTTTATGATAACTTAAAGATCCTTTCCCATCGACATGTAGTGCATATTTATAACAATGGTTACTTATGTCCACCGACGAGAAATTATGTCGAGACGAAAGATATCGGAGAAATGAAGAACATTCAAAATACTAAGTATATGAATAGTGGTGTAGCCAATAAATATAACATGTATTGCCTATTTAAAGTTTATATGAACATTTGCAAGTAGTGCGCGGAAGATGTGATTCCTTTTTCTGGATATTCAGGAACATAATGACAATCAAAAGTATAATTAATTGATTCATTGATAAATCTATTTAGGAAACATCCATCAAGAATAAGTATTTGTTTGTTAATTGTATGTTCTTTATTCAAGGTAGTATGCATAAGTAGGATACGATGGTGGGTTGAACTCTTAATATATCAATTTGTGAATACCTTTTTGTAGAAGGCATGAGTATTCAGAAAACTATTCCATGGTCGTAATGGGCCCGGGGTCTCTTTTGTGCTACAGGTAATACAACAAGAGGAAGAGAACTTGAAGATGAAACCTGTTTTTACAACGGAGATGTTGGATGTCAGCGCAACAGTGAGAGAGGATCTGACTATCACTTGCATCTTGCATAACAAGCCGGCCGATAAAGAGTCAACAAAGGTATAGACTAAAATCCCCCCCCCCCCCCCCCCATGACAAAACGGCATAACATCCTTTTTGTTTTAAATGCATTTTGGGGGGCTTTGGGTACTCAATACAGTCATCATGTTACACATGTTAAACCATTTTTTTAATTTTGAAAGTGTCACTGTCCATGATTAATTAGCATGTCTAATGTCTAATGTCTAATGGCACAACAGCAATGTTTGTCTTATAAACCCATGACAAAAGAGAATAACATCACATAGCACGCGTGCACTGAAGCAGGATATCGAATATGCACTTGTGCGCGCAAGGAGACACTAGCAACCAATCAGAACTGACATTTCTGCATAAAGTGGTTATTTTTTGTTGTTAAAATTGACAACGTTCAATGAATATGAATGAATAATAGGGGTTTTGATTGATTTTTGTAAATTTCATATAAAATCGTAAAATTTGTTAAAAATCGTACAAAATTGACATAGTTTTTGGCGAATACCTACATTCATATTATTTGAAGACTTTAATTCAACATGTACATAATATTAAATATCAAAACTCATTGAATTAACAGTGTCTTGCATTAATTCATTTCTGTCAAAGTTTGTCCATTCATTGTTAAAGCAGTAAAACCACGACCAAACAGCATAACAGACATTTTGAGACCTGTTTTGAGCGTAAAATGCAAGAATTTTCAAAAAAATAATTAAGATTTTTCAAAAAAATAATTGAATCTTGTAAGACATGCCAAATGTCTATTCAGACAAGTTGAAACATAATTTACGCAGTCACAAAGTCTCTAAAGGCTTTCAAAAAACATGTTTTGCCTTATATTTCATAAACTTCAAAATGTCTGTTATGCTGTTTTGTCATGGGGGGGGCATTAAGTCTAGTAACATTTTGTATGACTACTTATTCTATATAAACTTTCTTACTCATTGCATCTAAATTTAGTTACATTTTGAGATATCCGGCTATTTTCTGAATATGTTCATGCAATTGTATGAAACACTTGATACTTTGTATATTGTCATCAAGGGTACCATAATGAAATATACTACTGATAGATTTCTGTTTTGAACGTTCGAAGTTTTATGTCGATATTCCTTTTATTTATTCTGTTTATAGGTTGTACCATACAAAGAGCTGTGTAGACTAGTTTTCATGAACAAGACGTTCTGCCTTGACTTGACCCAGTGCCCTGACGATAGTCGTTTATCGTTGCTTCTGAAGCAAGAAATGACCAGAGACATTGATTTAAGGACGGGATACACAGGTACGCGTATAGTTTTTGACATAACGGACATAGAGTTGCTATATTTAGTACGCTGAGACGTTTTGACAGATTTCGTCCATCGATCATCTAATTAGGTTCCAATCAGGACTTATTCATATCATGAAACTTTGACATTAATGTAATGACTCACTAACATTTTCGGCGTGGAAATGTAGATTTTACGAAATAAATGTAGTCGTCACATACAAATGTTAGGTTCGCATTTAGATTCATATATTTTTCAAAATGCGGCGTATTTTGTAGCTGGCACGTGAAGTAATGTCTTGACGAAACAAACATGTCATATTGATATCTCTATAATATTGACATAATTAGACACACAAGATTGCATAAATAAGGCATATGGTAATTTTGAACTGTCGCATTCATCAGCAACTACGTTTATATTGTGCCGTATGTACACCTTATAGATGATGATGCCTCAACGGTTGCTACAGCCAGTGCCACCAAGGATACTCCTCCCAGTGGGTAAGTAGGAAACATATAAAATAATAATGATAATTGTAATGTTTAAGAGTGGGTCAGACATAGCTTGTGACCCCGGTTTGTGACTGATTAGAAGTTTGGGTATTTCATTGAACATTTTACACTGGGCTCTAAGTATATAGTCTGAGAGGAAATACTCGTGGGATGATACCAGTGAAGCCCATTTATGGACAGTTTCCTCTATGAATGAATTTACTTTGTAAAAAGCTGCATCATTATGCGTGATCTTTCAGGCTTTCCCCAAGTTGATAGACAGATATATGGAAGCGTTGAAAATTGTTTTTCCTGAGTTACTGTGACAAAGCGTGGTTGAAATGAAGGCGTGGGAAACTTTATGTATTTTTTTTTTATTTTGTTCACAACTGTTTTCCTTTTTTCTTATTATTGTTGTCAAATTATTGGGCCTCCTCCCCTTAGCTATGACAGCGGTGAGTATCACTGTTAAGTGTGTGTGTGTGTGTGGCCTAATTGTTAAGCGGGTATCAATTTAGCAATCAGGAGATCTCGGGTTGAATTCCGGGAAATCCAAATGTTCTTTGTTCATTTCTACTTAATTGTCTGATGATAATAATGTCATCTCTAAGAAGGCTAGTGAACTTAAACGTTGAAATAAAAACATATAAAGCAATCTGGCGATTTAATTCCTTAGCCATAACCAACAGTTGTGACCATACTTTGTTAGACATGTCAGAAATACTTATGGAATGCGTGAATAACCTACTCCACACAGGTCTCCCGAGCTCGTGACTGAGGACGAACTTGATAAACTGTCAGAGAATTTCCCTCACAAGCAATTTTACCGTTTCTGTCGTCATCTTAACGGTATGGATTACAACGGGGCCGAAGCCATTTTAATTGGCTTTAACCACGACCTCAGTGGAGCCGTACGAAAAGTCCTTGCAGACTGGAAGACGCGAACTGGTGGTTATCGACGTGACCTTCAGGATGCCCTTGAGAAGGCCGATGCCGGTGGGATGACAATATCCAAAGAGCAGTAATAAGGACGGTGCGACATCAATCCCGGCACCAAGCGAGTACAGGGATACATGTCCACTGTGTGTGTATTCAAAGTACCGTTTTGTGTGTCTCGGTTGAACAATTTAAATATGCCAACATGTTCTTTGATGCCATAATAAAGGGTAATAATTCAGCTGCATAATTTAGCTCAAAATCTGCATGTACTGTTTTCAAAAGCCAGGGTGATATATAGGTTTTCCCATTCATTTTAACACTATTGTCATTCAATTTCATTAATTCGTCATTCAAATTCGTCCCGAGGAACCACCAGAGCGGAAATCCCAACTTCAATTTCGTCTATCGTCAATCAATTTAACACAATCACCACACAATTTAGTCATTAGGCACACATTTTCGTCAACTGCAAATCAAATTCGTCGGTCACAGTTGCTGAACACATAAAAGCGAAAGCAATTTCGTCAATTGGCAACCAATTTCGTCAAAACTCCATTCAAATTCGTCCTTAGGAGGTAATTTTCTGTTATATATTGTCTTGATGTAATTGTTAAATTGTAACATTAGTTATATAGGGGGTAACACACACACACATACACACACACACACACACACACACACACACACAAACCCAGACACAAGCACGTTTAACTCAGCTTGTTTTCCCTTTTTTCATCCAATTCATTTTCGAAAAATATATTGTGAAACAATGCATACATAAACATACGTACATGCCACATACACGCACGCATACCAACCTAGCCACTCACCCTCCACACAGACGGACGCATGCACATACAAACATACAAACATTGATACACGATGCTCGAGTCAAATAATGAAAAACAAATTAAAGTAGCAGCTTGTTTTTGTATGTTATATATTGAACATGAACCAACAAAACTGGTTGAGGCAAACGTATCATGCAAGAAGGCTATACCACCTGACGAATTTGAATGACAAATTCACGAAATTGTTTGCAAAATGACGAAATTGAACTTTACATTCACCACCCGCTCAGTGGCCGAGACGAATTCCAATGACAATTGACGATTTTGAATGCGAAATATTTGAAATTGGTTGACCAATGACGAAATAGAATGACCATTGACGAAATTGAAGTTGGGATTTACGCTCTGTTGGTTTCTCGGGACGAAATTGAATGACGAATTAATGAAATTGAATGACAATAGTGTTAAAATGAATGGGAAAACCTATATTATGTAGATAAAACACCGATCTTCTCACTTACATAGTAACATGAAATCATAATGATTGATATTAGACAACTTAACCCGGTGGATAAATTTATGTTAGACATAGTTGTTGTGGATTTAGTGCAGTATGGGATCTCTCAGAAGAGCAAGTTGTTCTTCTTCCCTATTTTCCCTACTTCCGGTTTAGGTCACGGTTTTGAGGACAGCACTGTCCAGCATCCGTGTACGTTTGGCATTCCATATATGGTGTGGCACCGAGACTGAATACGAATGTGCGTTAACATTTTGACCGAAGTTTTCTTATGACTTACAAACATTCGTGATTTGTCTTTTCATTTCTAGACCGAAATTTTTTTTTCTCAAAAGGTAGAATATATTTCAATTATTTCAAAGTGTATATATATGTCAATGCAAATCTATATGTTTTGTTCATGATTTATGTCAGTGTTTGTATTGATATGCAATGAACTATGTTGTTTTGTATTATACATCTGTTACGAGATTGTAGTGTGATTGGTTAATAATGAAGTCTTCAGCATCCAGTACGTATGTATATGTTTAACCAAAACCCACTCAAGATACGTTTCTACGGACACAGATCTACCATCAACACCTCCAAGCTCGACACCCCAGTTGGGCATCATTTTAATTTACCGAACAATTCCATCTCTGGCATGATTCTAAAGTATGTAGGTTACCGTCCCGATTCACTTCGTTCCAACAGGGATAAGCACAAAGATTAGATATCTTTGCACCATTCGAACCCATGGGCTAAACATTCTCAATTATTTACTTTGTCCATAATATTCTTTCTCCCGATGCTTGCACTATTTTGTTTCGTTATTCTTTTAACAAATTGTTTTGTTTCCTAAACAGGTTTCAGCGTAATTATTTTTCACTTTACTTTCCATCCTTGACCATTTCCCCCACGTTTTACCATTTCTTTGTACAGCTAGATACACAAACAGTATGTTGTATAAGTTATACTTTTATGGTTTTATTCGCTTCGATGCAGCTCTATTAATATGTATTGTATATATTCTCATGTTTATTGATATATCACATGTATAGCTTGTTCACCCATGTTCAATTGACATTACCCCTTCTAGCTGTTTCACACAGGCTACACACCTTATTAACAAATTGTTTTGTTTCCTAAACAGGTTTCAACGTTATTATTTTTCACTTTACTGTGCATCATTGACCATTTTCCCCACTCTTAACCATTTCTTTGTACAGCTAGATACACAAACAGTATGTTGAATAAGTTATATATGGTTTTATTCGCTTCAATGCAGCTATATTAATATGTATTGTATAGTATTATCATGCTTATTGATATACATGTATAACATGTATACCTTGTTCATCCATGTTCTATTGGCATTACCCCTTCTAACTGTTTCACACAGGCTTCCCAATTATTCATATAGGCATTGATTTATTTAGGTACATTAATATCTATTTTATGTTCAGATCTCGGGGTGGTCACTCCCAACATGACTAGCTACATGTCTTATTAACCAGCTATCTCACCTTCCCAGTTCCCTCACCATTAATCTTCAATACATCATTATTTCCATTCGTCCTCAATCACAAGGGTTGCATTCCCCTCTATTTCATTAACCCCAGTCACTGTGGTTGCCCCCACCCCCATATCTCTTTGATATATGCCTTAACCCTACTCCTACTCATGCCTATTTTCCTTCATGGTCTAGTGCCTTCATGGTACTGTTCTTCATCCCACTTGGCATGTTCTGATCTCTTGCACACATTCATCATAATGTTAATATCTCACAGTATTATGGTTTTTAGTTGTTCGTCCCGTTGACCGGGCTCTCTATTTAGAGCCGATTGCATTTGTACAATTCTTTAACATTTAATTATTATGCATATGCTTGGATAATACACTGTAGCATAAATACCTAGTAAAGACTGTTGGCTCGGTGTACAAATGCCAGAGGTAAAAATGTCAGTGATAAAAATGTCAGAGGTAAGAATGTCACAAATATTAAATATCAAAACAAAAGCATGTTACAGGTTGAATTTTGGTAATGATTGTATATTAGGCTTATCAAAAGAGAATAACGAAGGATTATCTGCAGTCATTATTTCAGCGCTGCTTTATTTTTTTTCGTTCTATAACCTTTATTTACCTTTCGGCCCAAAATTTTGAATTTTTGCCCGAATATCACTGAGGGATGGCGGGGGGCTACTCCCTTCCCCGGCTTGTACGCCAAGGCCATGAATCACAGTGTACATATTTCAAGACTCAAAAAACAAATAAAATCGAAATACCTTGTTAGAAATGTCTCAACGTTTACTACATGTAGGCCTACTATCTGACATTATTCAAGAGAAGCGTTGATATTGTTTGTTAAACTTTTGTAATAAAGTATTGATAAGGGCCCGGAAAAGGCATCCATGTTATTTCTTAATGTTTTATTGTCATGACAGTCTTTGCTGGGATGAACTGTTTTTTGCGGAATTTCTGTGCGATCTTTATAACCGATTCCCTCTTTTATCTCGTTCAATCTTAATATTCTATGTACTTACGTCCTCAAAACCAAATAAACATTAAAACATCAACCAATTTAAAATATCGAAAATGTTAGAAATTCATATGTACAAACCTGATCACAAAATTTAAGTTTCAAATATATTTTCCATATTGTATTATCCTTAGGACATTTATTAAATGAACATTATGATATGGAATAAGGGAATATAATAGACTATCCCAGGAGCTTACGTCTCGACATTTTGTGTGATAAAGTGCTGAGATGTACGGCACTGATTTTTACCCCGACATATTTTTTGTACCTCTGACAATATTACTTCTGACATTTTTACCCCTGACATTTTTACCTATGACATTTTTACCTGGCACCAGATTGTTAACGTCATGTTTTGTTTTTTGCATTACTCGGATGGACGCTAAATTGAGCAAGATTAAGAACACAAACGTAAGTATGTATCACCAAGTGGAAAGAAAGTATACAACACTGAGACTGTTTGCACTCCAGAGTAGCTTTAATTGTGATCGTCCTATTACGAACATTTATATAGCAGCATATTATGCATCTTAAGTTCAGCAATGGCAGATAATTATCAACATTAGCACAAGCTTAAGAAAAAAATGATTTTGTTTAATATTATGACGTGAGGCTATGATTTCCATTTAAATGTCAAATATTGTAATATTCCCCTTGAACATTATCCGAAATGCATTTGTTTCATACAATTTAAAATATACTGTGTCCCATAAATATTGACACCCTTATACAAATATTGATATAACATGTTATATTACTTCTCTGCATATTTGATTTTGTTTGTGTGTGTAATTGCATTATATTTTACTATCAAATACACAGTTGGAGACTACTGGCGTAAGGTCTGTCTGATTTCCATATCATTGTGATTATTCCAAATATAGACTGTCCATATTATATGATTTTCTATTCACACGTCTATATTCAAGTTTTGTCGTACAGTACATAACAAACGCTTGTAATATAATGAATGTTCCGTGAAAATGCTTGTTCATAGTCTGTATTATTCTGTGCAGGTTATATTGTTGTACTGTTATCTATAACACAGAACAGAAGAGATTGAATCGTTGAAGTAAAAATTTGTATTGTTGTAATCCTTAAAAGAAAATCATGCTTGTATATGAACCATTTAAAGTGTTATTAATGCACGTTTTCTTTCTCATGTAATTGCTATCATAATTAGTACATGTATTTAATGTACTGTATATAATGAATCAATCCGTCAAGAAACATTTACATGTATGCCATAAAAATATATATTTATGTCGTGATATTACATACATATAGTTTGACTAGATATTTCGTTAAAATCAACTTTCAGTTCCATAAATGTATAATGTATGTATCGTGTTTGACATATTGATATTAATATGTTTAGAACAAGACGATCATTGTGGTGTAAAAATTTATTCAGAGACATTTTGCTCCTAGTTTACAACACATATCTAACGACACAGGAAACATGCAAAGTAAATAATTTACTCTGATGGTTTCTTTGTGACCAAAAAAACAACATGTGTAGAAGTGTTACTCAAGTATGATTTAAGTTCTGTTTACGGCCACCGCCATGTTGCCTGTTGGTTTTGTTAAACCATATACACAATTATGTCATGAGATATAATAATAGTGATTTCAAGTAAGACAATAGGACAATGTGAATGTTGCTTATTAAATATCCATAAGAGGTCTTTCCTTCACTTTTTTTGGTTTGAAATTGACTCATTTTGCAGAGGCAGTTATTTTATAATGATGTAAATACAAAGTGTGATATGTGTTATTATAATACATATATATTGCATTATCATGAAGAAGTAAAGTACTTTTTCAAGGCATTTTATGATGATGATTATGTTATAGCAATCCAGACCACTCAATCCATTAGTAGTATGTACATAAATACTTACATATTGACACCTTGCACAGTTGGTTTATTCAACACATTATCCCCATTTGAAATTGATGAATATATGTATTATACATCGGCTTCAATATAAGATGATGTTGTGTATATTTAGAAATGAAGTATTGATTTTATATACATGTTCTGTAGCTGTTTATTTGTTATACACAAGATAAATGGTTTCATACGGTATGCTATACGTATTCATGTATTTTTGTTGCAAAAGAAAGTAGTACGTGCAATCTGCTTCAAAGGACCTAGGGAACATACTGGCCCTTTATTTCGTAATTTGCTAATGTTAGATATTTATAAATTGTACAAATTTTCAATTGGATCTGTAATTTATGACCTCATACATCACAATCTGCCCCATGATGTTACTGATTATTGTCGTAATGTTGAGCATTGTTATGATAAACGACTAAAACAAAATTTGAATTATAAGCCAATAAAAATAAAATCTGAAATTGTGGTAAACAATCAATGTCATATGCAGGTAGTATAATTTGGAGAGGGTTCCCTAATGATCTGAAAGATACAAACTCACGTAACACTCTTCTCAAATCTTTAACAAAATATCTCTTAGCGAATGACATTGAATGTTTCCACAGCTTATAAATATATATTTTGAAACATTACTTCTGTAAATATTGTAATTATATGCTGCAAAATGTTTAGATTATATTATAATTATATTGTATATATCCTAGTATTGTATGATGCTACTATATTAATATTGTATTATTTGTATGATGATATTGTGAAAGGATTGGCCTCTACTAGCCTGCTTGGCTATTGCTGGTTCTTTTTTACCAACTATATATAACCTAAGATGGGGTTTGTACATACTGTTTAGTGTGTGATTGAATAATATATGTATATACAAACAAAAAAGTGTCAACTTATTAAGCTGTTTTGATGATTCTACCATTTTTTCTAAATAATTGGCCCGCTCGGTAGTTTTCTCTTAAAGCACGGGAGTGATTCCTCGTATGAATCGGTGGCTTTGTTAAATTATAGGCCAATAATAACATGTTGGTTTGAAATGAATGTTGTATGTTAACTCACAATATGCTGAGCTGTAACATATGGGGATACCATTTGATTTTGTTGGATAAATATTGTACAGTAAACAAAAGAGGTAAGTGAATGAAATGTGTTGAAAATGGCAGGTTGACTTACAATATGCTGAATTGTATAAAATGGAAATCATAATTATCGACTTTGTTGTTTAAAAATACAATCACAGTTTTAGATGACCTGGTTGATCAGTTAGAATTAATGGAGATCGCAACATTGCATGTATTCTATGTCAATAAGACATTGATTTTGACATTAATGATTTTATAAGGAATATTAATGACTCTCTGATTATATATGTTATACACTAATAATGGATTATGTACTATGACTAAGATTTATTTGATTAGACGTGTGAAAAGTAAATATTGTATACACAAAATAAATGTGTAATAGTTGATTACCCTATAATTATGCTATACGTATGCATGTAAGTTTATTAGTGGTATATTGGTCTTGCCTCGGAATATATGCCTCGGAATTGATTATGTACATGTTCTGTAGTTGTTAATTTTTTGTCAGTTTTGTAATCTGATATATTACACTAATGTTTATCTTATATTCCCTTGCTGTATGGCATGGGACAATATAGGATTGTCTTTATACGTATACATGCTTTTTGTTTATGATTGAATAAAGTATGCTTATAAATAAACATATTGGATTATGATTATGATTACTTTGATATCATATTATTCACATGGAAAATGAATATTCCAATTTGCTATTATAAATTTCATTTTTAGATTGATAGTAATTTACTTGATTATGTGTCAAGGTTTGTACTCTTGCTTTGTTTGATCTAGTGCTGAATTGCTAATTATTTGATATTGTTCACATAATATTATGACGGTGTATTTACACGAAAGGAATTTCAGTTTTACAAAAAAGTATCAGACGTTCTCTATGTATAATATAATTATATAATCTAATGATATCACGACACCCCCCCCCCCCCCCCTCCACCCGGCCTCTCCCCTCTGATTATACAACTAAACCAGTGGTTTGGGCATGATTTGTCATTTATGTTCGCCGATAGGTACACTAGGACTGTGAATATAGGGGAGAATCGACAGCAGAATGTTACACATAAATGCATTTGATTTTGTAAAATGTAAGGCGTAACATCTAAAGTTGGCTTGTTGTGGAGATATTTATATTTCAATAACATCATCATTATTAAATTGAACATCATGGAAATGCGTGTTAATTTTTTCTTTCAAATGATTCTCCATTTGTAATGGTTGTGCGGTTAGGGTGTGTGCAGTATTGTTCAGCTACATAACTCCTTGAGTGCCAAGCTCGCTTTTTTGCACAACACAATGCACACAAATGTCAAAGAGCGGTAAAATCCCTGGCACTCAAAGTGATAATGGGCTAAAAATAACATATTATGTACAAAGTGCTTAGTTTCGCCTTTTGTAAGTATGCAGAGAGATAGTGGTGTGTGTTAGCATGGTCAGAGAGGGCGCTAAGTTTTTTTTCTGAAATTCGATGCACTTCCAATTTATATCATGTTCGAAAATTGCCATGCACTGCATATATACACATTCAAATGCAACTCAATCACTGCAAATTTGCTATACAGAGTGAGTCAGAAAAAATGTCCCATCTTTTAAAAGTTGTCTTGTTTGAAGTATGAACATTTAATCATGAGTTTTATGATATTTCTTGGTAAAGTTATCCTCCCAGTAAATTTTGGTACCCTTTTCATTTTAATCTCTGCACGCATGACTGAACATCAGACAATCTTTACAAGACTGCAAAATCACACTTGCGCCAAGTGGCTGGGTAAGGAATAAAACAAATTGTGAAAGAATGTATAACTTTTACTGCCGGGACACCGAACATTGGGATAACGGTGGCATAACCCTTGCAAAACTTATGTTACACTCTGAGTTCTTGCATACTCGGTGACCAAAAATTATCTCTGTTGCGGGGTGAACTGAGGACAAACCATAATTCCAGAACTTGTCCTACTCAAACAGGGCTCAACATAATTAACTGCTGCCAAATCAGGCAAGCCCTTTGGTGGCAAGTAAAACAGGATCACAGATATCCATTGTAAATTGCCATTGTAAACCAACAAAATACATAAATGAGATACATTTTTATTGTTATTGTACCTACGTATTGAGATAGCAAATTGGAATTATGTGCACTTGATGATGATGGTGGTGGTGGTGGTGAATGTGGTAGGGGAAAGATTGTCAGGGAATTGCCACTTTAACATTCAGCGGTCTTGTTAAAAAATCAATGCTTAATCAGAAAGGGGGGAATGCATTATGAAACATTTTTTACTGTACGTGTGTGTGGGTGTGTATGAGGGTGTGTGTTTGTGTGTTTATGTCTGTCTGACTGTCTTTGTTCAAAACACTGTTTATTCCTCATCCATCCACTTGGCGCAAGTGAGTTTTTGCAGTCTTGTAAAGATTGTCTTGTGTTCAGTCATGCGTGCAGAGATTCAAATTAGAAGGGTACCGAAATATGCGTGGAGGATAGCTCACTCACTCTGTACAGGGGGCTGGGGCTGCAGCCCCCCCCCCCCCCCCCCCCTACACACACACACACTGTTTAGGCTTAAAACAAAAAATACATAATCATAAAATAACAATATATATAACACCCCCCCCCCCCCCCCACCCTTACTTTCAAAACCTTTCCGCGGCCCCTATTATATGTAATGATGATAGAGGGAGGAATACAAACATAATCCTATATCTTGAAACAAGAAGCCATTGTAGCCTAATCATTTCATAGCATTAATGCACGTCCCCTGATTCAGAATATATTGCACACATCAATGACATTATAGCATAATATATATTTTGTTGATGAAAAATAGACATGGTTCATTTGTTGTTTAATGTACTTATGATTTGGCAATGTAAAATTACAGCAAAACATCATCCATAGTCAATTTCGGATGAAAGGAAAATATTCGGGCAAAACATATGCCGACCTCTTGGGAAAAAAGATGTGCCCGTTGCCCATGGACAAATCCAGATTATATTAACATTAAGTGTTGCATATTATCAGCTAGAGAGAAAATTTCATCTCGTTTTTGGAGGGGTCCTTTAATATTATGACGTCATACTATCCTCTGAAGTGCTGAGTGAATACAACACACGAAGAGAAGGACGGATTTAACGGTCTAATTATCAGCGTACTGATTGGGACCCTTCATTGGCACACAGTAGCCTACACTAGTACAGACTGTCTTTTTGAATGGCGGCCTCTGACGCACGGGAACAGTGCATCGTGTGCGACAAATTTCATTTTTTTTTTAGCCCGTAATGGAGCATACAATCCATTGTCATGCAAGACTGAAGTCTATCAAATCTATAAGTCCAAAGTTCAATGTTGAAATTGAATTCACGATGCTTTGTGTGAATCGCATGCAGGGTGATACGATACAATCATACATGTATTCATACACACGATTACGGTATTGGAAAAACTGAATACATAATATATAGACTGTATACTGTGCGGTGCATTCAGAAGGTACTAGAAAAGGTATTATAACCGTGAACCTGTGTCATTAAAAGGAAACTAGTAATAAAATAAGGGTTCATTGTTTCACCGATTTTTTAAGAGCCTTTACTCAAAAACATGTTTTATTAATCTTCAATCTTTTCTTCTCGAAGCATGAATTTTGAAAGTCTCATTATGCAATATTAATTGTTGATATGAGTCGTGATTTTGTCCACTCAGCTATCAAGGCATGGGACAAACTGCTCCAGATCCCGTGCATGTAATGGTAGATTACCCTTTTAGACGTATCAACAATGCGTGCTATTTAAGAGCAAAATAGGTAGGGATGTTTATAAATGGTGCCCTTTGGTATCACCCAGTCCTCAAAATGGCTTGGCCTATTTGCACTCCCATTAATAATAATAATAATATAGTTACTTATATAGCGCTAAATACATAAGTTTCATAGCGCTTTACACTATTATTACCCCGGTCATAGGATACAATGCAAACCAGCACACATTGTGTGCACCATCTCCACTTCAGCCCTATCACCCCCCCCCCCCCCCCCCACCCCCATTAAAAAAAAACATTAATACGAATAATGATCTTTATAAATAAATATATGAGTAAATTAATGAGTAAATAAATAAAATAAACTAACAAAATAAATATTGAAAAATGCTCTTAACACCAGGGAGTTCTACCGTTTAGTATTTTGTATGTTTATTCGTTACAGTAATACTTGCGTCCTGATTTGTTTCACAGTGTACAAGCAAGTTTTTCAGTGGATCCCTCCATTTTTGTTCAGTCCATGATATTTAAAAAAAGGATTGCTTATTTTGTTTACTTAAAATGGATTATGTTATTGAATAATATATTATATTGCTGTGTAGGCTCATTTTATTATATTATATTATGTACTGAATTGTAAATCAATATTTTGTTAGAAAATTATTATGTTCTGAGAAAAATGAAATAAAACGGATCCCCATGTTTGTGTAAATTCACTCATGCATCAAAGTCCATTATCAGCAGCTAAGTCAGGAAAGCTGAGCGATTTCTTACTCAACTTCCACTCATTTAGGCAGAAATCAGGCATGTTTTCATTGTACTCGTTCTCTGGCATAAATCATTTGTTTGTTTAGCATGAATTATGTACCATAAGTTGTACATCAAATGAAAGAAGAGACACAGAGCTTTTCAGACATATATATATCATCAAGGAAATTATTCATTATAACATCAAATTTCTGCCATGAAACCCGGTTTTCGTTTTTTCTGGGACAGTCTGTATAGACCACTGATTGAATTTGACGGACTTGCTGACATAATTTACACTATATTTATGACGTTTTTGTACATGAAGTAGGCCTGGGCCTATTTTTCGCTTATATAATTATAAGGTTTGTTATAATTTCTCACACAGTTAAAGTAACAAACATTGACATTACTTAGACATTTAATGTGTCGTTTTCGCAAACATATATCAACAAAGTAAGATTATTATTCTCGCTTACTGTTTTTTTATTTAGAAGCTGATAATTATTTTTGTTGAAACATCAAGTCTAACAAGTTTATTGTAATGTACTTCGATACCATGGTAATATTACATGTTTGTCAACATATTTGTCCATAGAAAATAATAAATAAATCATTCATATTCAATAACGTACTGCAATATTTACCCACTCTTACACTTATGTACAATTACAATTCAGTAACAGCTATAATGTGAATTTCGGGGGTCGTTCATTTGCAACTTACATTGAACAAAAGTACACTTACAAAATGTATACAACAATAAACAGGGAAAAATACCATATCGCATTTTCAAACAGATTTTGCTGACTTCAATAAAGATATAGAAACTGTTGCATACCATAGGGACTGATTGGGACCCGCCCATGGGCACGCAACTTCTACTTGGATGAGTTTTCTTCCATTGGTGCAAAGGAACGATCATGTGTGAACAATTGCACGTTTCTATTTGTGGCAGATATGCAACATTTGATCAAATGTTAAGTATATCTATGTAGTATCGTTCATACGGGGCTCAAAATATGTTACAAAGCAGTATTGTAATCGAGTCGAGTCAAGGGGGGGGGGGGGGGTCGAGTCCAAGAGGTGGAGTCTCGAGTCAAGTCAAGTCAGTAGGGGGTCGAGCCACGAGTCAAGTCGAGTCACAAGTGGCTCGAGTCTTGAGTCGAGTCGAGTCATTTTCTATCACGTTCGAGTCGCGTCGAGTAATTTTATATCACGTTCGAGTCGAGTCCAGTCAACAGAAATTTTCGAGCCGAGTCGAGTCGAGTCAACATGGATTTTTGTAGTCAAGTCTACAGTTTTAATACTTGTACATGCTCATGTATTTCATGTCTGATATGGTAGCCTATTATGACTTCCTGTACCCACGACAGAACCACACATTTACACCCAAGAACAACATGCAAACTAAACATACACAAATATAAATTATGTAATTAAACAAATTTGCAGTACCAATCCTACTATTCTACGGCACACTTAATCATGCAAACCTCCATCATTTATATTTTTAAAATATATGCATGGTTATACCTACACACCTTAAAATTAACAAAAAGGGTGACAGTTAATTGATGGTCAATGTCTGGGTTATGGTTATGAACACTCTCAAAGACAAATACAAATGTTAAAAGAAAAAATATGTTAAATTTACTGTACATAGATTTATAACAATAATAGACTCAATTCCCTGATTGTTGACGTTACGAAAATGAGTTATTTCGCGCATATCACATACGCTGTAAGAAATTTAAATAGAAGAAAGAAAGGTTCAGCATACTATACTCTGTATTTATTGCTATATCAAGTTCAACTGAAAGGTGCTGCAGCTATCCCAGATAAGTGTACATGTACATGAAATAACATAAACGCAAATCGAATAGAGCATGTTCTGTGACTAATATAGCCCTACCGGGGACAGTGCCTAATCTCATTGCCCTGATTGATCATGAATATTGGCATGTGGCTGCCACCCACTTTCTTCATATAAACTTAGACCTTATCCTCATGGGAATACAACTGATACATATATTTACCTAATTTAATCAACAACCTTGGAAAATACTTGCATATTTCAATAATTATCAATATTAGGATCAGTCATGACTCATGACTATCCATTATGACTCCTTGCCCCAGTCTCTCCAGTTCGTTAAAGCCAGAATTATTTAAACAAGTCGACCAAAACAAACTTAAACAATTTTGACAATGCACTGACCAAAACATTTTAGCACCCTGATAAAAACTATTGTGATATAAAATTATGATTAATTCTAGATACATTTTTTGTCAAAATGTAGCGAGTTGAATAAGTCATCCACATTTATTAAAGGTATATTTTTTTAGTGTTTTCAATATTTAAATAGTCTCCAAACCTCATGTTAACAGTTTGTGTGAGTGATGGATTACTTTTCATCCGAAGCAGTAAAGTGCTCAGAAATCAATCAAATCAGTTTGTTAAAATCGATTATTTGTAATCAATTAATTTACCTTTATTTTTGAAAGTATTTGACAGACAGAAATTTAAAAAACTGCCATTAATATGATTTCTTAACGTACATGTACACGAACATTTGACACAAAACTAGGATTACAAACACCCGAGAATAACAAAATCTGTTCATAATGTGTATATAATGTTCAAATTTAAAATCCCAAAAAAAAGACAGAGGCCCTGAAGGAGGTATATGAAATAGGTCAACTGAAATTATAAGATGTTGACCTCAAATGACCTTTGACCTTGACATGTAACCTGCAACAGTCGCATAACTCCTAGTGCACCTACATGTACATGGCCCAAGATTAGTTGCAATTGGACTTCATCTGTGCATGCGGGAGGTACATGTATTTAAAAATGGTGAACTGAAAGTATACCAAAATGACCTCAAATGACATTGGACCTCGACATGTGACATGCAACATTAAGATAACATGAATGTTCTGGTAGTGTACCTATAAACCAAGTTTGGTTGCAAATGGACTTCATCTGTGCATGCGGGAGGTATTTCAAAATTGTCAACTGAAAGTATAAGAAGATGACCTCAACTGATCTTTGACCTCGACATGTGACCTGCAACATTATATGATAACATGAATGTTCCACTGGTGCACCTATGACCCAAGTTTGGTTGCAATTGAACTTCATCTGTGCCTGTATAGGAGGTATTTAAAAATTGTCAACTGAAGTATAAGTTGACATCAAATGACCTTTGACCTCGACATGAGACCTGCAACAGAAGCATAACATGAAGGTTCCCCTACTGCACCTATGACCCAAGTTTAGTTGCAATTCTCGCTACCGCAAATGGCGCGGAATATCTTACATTGCGAGGCGAGGCAAAGGAACAAGGTTTCGTATCGTCACACGTACTTTCGGTTTGTGAGTGACCGTACTGCACTTTACGCACGCTGAACGAGTTGCATTTCACTAACAGCGATATTATTCTTTTTTTCATGTCATCTTTCAAAATAAAACTTTTACTTTGAGTAAACACAGATTAACTTGTATATTAGTTTCAACTTTTTAAGCTTTCCAGTATGGCTAGTGAACAATGAAACTGTGCTTGAAAATGTGCTCATTTCTACAAAAACTAGAACACGTAAAGTAAAATAAGGAAAGTGTGAGTTTCACCCAGTGTTGCAATCGAGTCGAGTCGAGTCAAGGGGGGTCGAGTCCAAGTCGATAAGAGGTCGAGTCACGAGTCAAGTCGAGTCACAAGTGGCTCGAGTCTTGAGTCGAGTCGAGTCGTAGAAGGGGGCTCAAGTCGAGTCGAGTCGAGTCATTACAACACTGTTACAAAGTCCAGTGTTTTGCCTTTTTCTTTATGCAAAGAGGTAGCATGTCTTGATGCATGATCAGCACGGTCAGAGAGGGCGATAATGTGCAGGTTTGCGTCGTGTTTTGTCCAATTTTATGCAATATCCAATATGACGTTCTACAATTTTCATGTACTGCATTAACAATGGCAGCGCAATCGATAAAATAAGATATCAAAATGAAAATAAATCAATAAATTTCCAGTGATGCTAAAAGTAATAATGAGAGGGATAGGAATAATACAAATTTTAAAAATCTCGCCAGAATCTTGAAACATGAAGCCATGGATTTAATTTCATGGCATGAATGTACCCCAAATGTGGCTAAACTGCACACACCCCGATAGCATAATGAATACATTATGAGACATTAATTCAATGAAAATAAACAGGCTTTCATATTATGCTAAATCTATTGAAGCATTGGAACAGTCATGTGTGACAAAAGCACACAAATCATATTATATTTGTGCCCGAAATGCAGCATTTGATACACTGTCATGTCTAGCATGCCTGTATCAGTCCAAGTTCAATAGGATAATATAGTATTCGAACACGCGGATTCACGGCGCTTTGTGTGAGTCGAGTCGCAGGGTTGTACAATACAATGATATTCGTACACACAATTACGATATTGGAAAAATACATGATAGAGATGTACGTCGCATAAAAAACTGCATGCACTAGACAATTCATCGTACGTGTGTGCATGTCAATGTGTATAGCTAGGCATACTGGTTAAGAAAGTTCTCAATACTCTATCATTGCTTCACCAATTTTTCAAGAGTTTTTACTCAAGAATACGTTTGAGCAATCTTCAACGTTTTCTTCTAGAATCAAGAAATTTGACATTTTCTCTGTGAAATGATTGGATATTATACAAATCATGATGACGCCACTCAGCTAGCACAGCTTGTGACAATATTCCCGTTCCCCCGTGTTTAATGGTCGATTGGAATGTCAGTGGTATCATCGTTGCGCCTTTGTGTACATGTAATACCAGAAAACTCCATGGTCGTTTATAGGGACCCCTTATACCGCGTTGAAGCTAACGGATTGCATGAAGGGAGGAAACAATGAGGATAGAATACAAACTATAACAAGCAAGGAATTCTTCCTTTTAGGTAATGAACCATATGCAACAATAGATAACAACTGACACATCAAGATGAACAAACGATAATATCAGCTAGAGGAGTACCAAGTAGAGACAATTTATTAGCGTTAGAAGACACTCGTCGATTCAATGAATCCTACGGACATAAAGGAATGGCCCTCGGATAACTACATTGCAATTCGTAAATGATTTGGAAATACGCCAAGCCTCTTTCTGCGATGAATATATAACGAAAGTTAGATATGTTTATTAAAACATTTGTATAAACAAGAAAGCAGGGAGTGACTACCTCACCGTTATACAAGGACACCAACAGAATTTAAATTGTCTTACTGAATTGAAAAGGACGTCTAACGCGACATCAACTTTACTAGCAAACATCCGCGGTGCCATATAATGGTCCGAAATCTCTTCAGGACGTATCTTCCATGTCAAGTAAAGAATACCTGACTTTCGACTCTTTGCATTACTGCGTTCAAATATTCGAAGCCGTTTCATGACCTGTAAGGAAAGGCCTATATATCCTCTGATCTAACACATTAATGGGATAGATAACAGGAGAGTACCCCAACGATCGAGAAACAAAATACTTTTGTAATGATCTAGATGTGCGCACGCTTTAACCAAGAAGGTACATGTAGGCTATGTTCCCACGTCACTGCTTTTATGAGACCTCCATATTATGTTAGTGCTTTTGCTCATCTGCTCGAACAAGGGCGAATAGGATCGTTTTGTGATTGTATACGGGAGACAATTTCTTCTGCTTTGTATATTATGTACATAAATGTAGAATGTATACTGAAGTCAACTGCAAACAATGGATCAACATATAAACATCATGATGACAAATCAACCGGAACGATTGACTTTTTAATTTAGGAATGTGAAAACTATAACAAAACCATGGCAGGAGTGAAATCTGAAATCAGAGGTAATCCAATGAAAATATCTTCGATTAAGGCAGTAGATACCAAAAACCAGAAGTATACGATGAAAATGCAGGGGTTTGACATGGACAAAATATATGAGGGCTGGACAGTCCTGCACGAGGCATCGCAGAATTTCCATCAACAAAGATTCATATATCCAAACAAACAATGGGGTGATTTTAAGAAGAATGACATTTATGCAAAGACACTACTGTACAAAGCATCACATGTTAATCATCTGAACAATGTCAATCATTTGTCAAATCAAGGGGCTGTTGTCAACATCAAAAGTAATGATCAAATACCAGCTCTGCAAACAACATCAAGCATCGATACACTCGACACAGTGCACGATGGCATAAGTCACGGGGCTAATGTCGACATAGAAGGTATTGATTGGACAACAGCCCTGCATATAGCATCACGGAATGGTCTACTTGATCCAGTTAAATATCTACTCAGTCATGGAACTGATGTCAACAAGGAGTCTACTGATGGGAAAACAGCCCTGATTGCAGCATCTGATAATGGTCATCTCGTCATAGTGAAGCATCTCATAAGTCAAGGGGCTGATGTGAACAAGGAAGATACTGATGGGGCAACTGCCCTGTATGCTGCATCAAAGGAAGGTCATCTCCGTACAGTCAAATATCTCACAAGTCAAGGGGCTGATGTGAAAAAGGAAACTAATGCTGGATGGACAGCCCTACATATCGCATCAAAGAATGGTCATCTCGAAACGGTTAAATATCTGATAAGTCAAGGGGCTAATGTTAACAAGGAAAATAATGAAGGGGCAACACCACTGCAAGTGGCATCAGAAGATGGTCATAACCATACAATCAAATATCTGATAAGTCAAGGAGCTGATGTGCACAAGACATCTAATACTGGATGGACAGCCCTAAATATTGCATCACAGCATGGTCAACTCGATACAGTGAAATACCTGATAAATCAAGGGGCTGATGTGAACAAGGGAACTAATATCGGATGGACGGCCTTACATTCGGCATCTCTAAATGGTCACCTCAATACAGTTAAATATCTGATAAGTCAAGGGGCTGATGTGAACAAAGGAAATAATGATGAGTTGACAGGCCTGCATGTTGCATCAATACGTCATCATCTCGATATTGTCAAATATCTTACAGGTCAAGGGGCTGATGTAAACAAGAAAAATAATGTAGGGAAAACATCCTTGCTTATTGCTTCACTGATTGGTCATCTCGATGAAGTCAAATATCTGATAAGTCAAGGGGCTAATGTGAAGGGTGCAAATAATGACGGGAAAACAGCCCTACATGCCGCATCATTTAAAGGTCATCTCGATATAGTCAAATATCTGACAAGTCAAGGGGCTGATATAAACAATGACGATAATGATGGGACAAAAGCACTGCAAATGGCGTCACTTAATGGTCATCTTGATATAGTCAAGTATCTGACAAGTCAAGGGGCTAATGTAAACAGCGAAGATAATAATGGGACAACAGCCCTACATGCCGCAACACAGGGTGGACATTACGATACAGTAAAGTATCTGACAAATCAAGGGGCTGATGTGAACAAGGAAAGTAATAATGGGCTAACAGCCCTACATATCGCATCACTGATTGGTCATCTCTACACAGTCAAATATCTCACAAGTCGTGGGGCTGATGTAAACAAGGAAAATAATGATGGGACAACAGCTATACGGGCGGCATCAGAGAAGGGTCATCTAGATGCAGTCAAATATTTGACAAATCAAGGGGCTGATGTAAACAAGGAAAATAATGATGGGACAACAGCCCTACATGTCGCATCACTGAATGGACATCTCGATACAGTCAAATATCTGATAAGTCAAGGGGCTGATGTGAAGGGGGAAACTAATTCGAGATGGACATCCCTACATGCCGCATCACTGAATGGACATCTTGATATAGTCAAGTATCTGACAAGTCAGGGGGCTGATGTAAACAAGAAAGATACAAATGGGACAACAGCCCTACATTTTGCATCACTGAATGGTCATCTCGATTCGGTCAAATATCTGACAATTCAAGGGGCTGATGTGAAGGGGGAAACTAATTCGAGATGGACATCCCTACATGCCGCATCACTGAATGGACATCTTGATATAGTCAAGTATCTGACAAGTCAGGGGGCTGATGTAAACAATGAAGATAATGATGGGACAACAGCCCTATATGCCGCATCACAGAGTGGTCATCTCGATACAGTCAAATATCTGACAATTCAAGGGGCTGATGTAAACAAGAAAACTAATACTGCATGGACAGCCCTGCATTTGGCATCGCAAAAGGGTTATCTTGATACAGTGAAATATTTGATTAGTCAAGGGGCTCTTATAAACAAGGAAGATAATGATGGGATAACGGCCCTACACACTGCATCATATAATGGTCATCGATGTACAGTGAAGTATCTGTTAAGTCAAGGGGCTGATGTGAACAAGGTGAATAGTCAAGGGAACGCAGCCCTGTTTGCTGCATCTCTTAATGGTCAACTCGAAACAGTCAAATATCTGACTAAGCAAGGGGCTGATGTAAACAATGGGAATACTAATGGGGGAACAGCCCTACATGCCGCATCACAGAATGGTCATCTCGATACAGTTAAGTATCTGACAAGTCAAGGGGCAAATGTAAACATGGGAGATAATGAAGGGGTGACTGCGTTGCAAGTGGCCTCACAGAAAGGTCATCTTAATGCAGTCAAATATTTGACAAATCTAGGAGCTGATGTGACCAACGAAGATAGTAGAGGGACAACAGCCCTACATACCGCATCACTAAATGGTAATCTCGATGTAATCAAATATCTGACGAGTAAAGGGGCTAACGCGAAGCAGGCGAATAATTATGGATGTACAGCCCTACATGACGCGTCACTGAATGGCAATCTCGATGCAGTCAAATATCTAACAACTCAAGGGGCTGATGTGAACAAGAAAGATATCAATGGGACAACAACCCTACATTTTGCATCACTGAATGGTCATCTCGATGTAGCGAAGTATCTGACAAGTCAAGGGGCCGATGTGAAGGGAGCAAATCATTCTGGATGGACAGCCCTACATTTTGCATCACTGAATGGTCATCTCGATGCCGTCAAATATCTGACAATTCAAGGGGCTGATGTGAAGGGGGCAACTAAATATAGATGGGCAGCCCTATATGCCGCATCGCTGAATGGTCATCTTGATGTAGTCAAGTATCTGACAAGTCAAGGGGCTGATGTAAGCAAGGAAGATAATGATGGGACAACAGCCCTACATGCCGCATCACAGAGTGGACATCTCGATACAGTCAAATATCTGATAACTCAAGGGGCTGATGTGAACAAGGAAACTAATGATGGATTAACAGCCCTGCATGTGGCATCGCAAAAGGGTTATCTCGATATAGTGAAATATCTGATAAATCAAGGTGCTGATGTTAACAAAGGAAATAATGATGAGTTGACAGGCCTGCATGTTGCATCAATACGTCATCATCTCGATATTGTCAAATATCTTACAGGTCAAGGGGCTGATGTAAACAAGAAAAATAATGTAGGGAAAACATCCTTGCTTATTGCTTCACTGATTGGTCATCTCGATGAAGTCAAATATCTGATAAGTCAAGGGGCTAATGTGAAGGGTGCAAATAATGACGGGAAAACAGCCCTACATGCCGCATCATTTAAAGGTCATCTCGATATAGTCAAATATCTGACAAGTCAAGGGGCTGATATAAACAATGACGATAATGATGGGACAAAAGCACTGCAAATGGCGTCACTTAATGGTCATCTTGATATAGTCAAGTATCTGACAAGTCAAGGGGCTAATGTAAACAGCGAAGATAATAATGGGACAACAGCCCTACATGCCGCAACACAGGGTGGACATTACGATACAGTAAAGTATCTGACAAATCAAGGGGCTGATGTGAACAAGGAAAGTAATAATGGGCTAACAGCCCTACATATCGCATCACTGATTGGTCATCTCTACACAGTCAAATATCTCACAAGTCGTGGGGCTGATGTAAACAAGGAAAATAATGATGGGACAACAGCTATACGGGCGGCATCAGAGAAGGGTCATCTAGATGCAGTCAAATATTTGACAAATCAAGGGGCTGATGTAAACAAGGAAAATAATGATGGGACAACAGCCCTACATGTCGCATCACTGAATGGACATCTCGATACAGTCAAATATCTGATAAGTCAAGGGGCTGATGTGAAGGGGGAAACTAATTCGAGATGGACATCCCTACATGCCGCATCACTGAATGGACATCTTGATATAGTCAAGTATCTGACAAGTCAGGGGGCTGATGTAAACAAGAAAGATACAAATGGGACAACAGCCCTACATTTTGCATCACTGAATGGTCATCTCGATTCGGTCAAATATCTGACAATTCAAGGGGCTGATGTGAAGGGGGAAACTAATTCGAGATGGACATCCCTACATGCCGCATCACTGAATGGACATCTTGATATAGTCAAGTATCTGACAAGTCAGGGGGCTGATGTAAACAATGAAGATAATGATGGGACAACAGCCCTATATGCCGCATCACAGAGTGGTCATCTCGATACAGTCAAATATCTGACAATTCAAGGGGCTGATGTAAACAAGAAAACTAATACTGCATGGACAGCCCTGCATTTGGCATCGCAAAAGGGTTATCTTGATACAGTGAAATATTTGATTAGTCAAGGGGCTCTTATAAACAAGGAAGATAATGATGGGATAACGGCCCTACACACTGCATCATATAATGGTCATCGATGTACAGTGAAGTATCTGTTAAGTCAAGGGGCTGATGTGAACAAGGTGAATAGTCAAGGGAACGCAGCCCTGTTTGCTGCATCTCTTAATGGTCAACTCGAAACAGTCAAATATCTGACTAAGCAAGGGGCTGATGTAAACAATGGGAATACTAATGGGGGAACAGCCCTACATGCCGCATCACAGAATGGTCATCTCGATACAGTTAAGTATCTGACAAGTCAAGGGGCAAATGTAAACATGGGAGATAATGAAGGGGTGACTGCGTTGCAAGTGGCCTCACAGAAAGGTCATCTTAATGCAGTCAAATATTTGACAAATCTAGGAGCTGATGTGACCAACGAAGATAGTAGAGGGACAACAGCCCTACATACCGCATCACTAAATGGTAATCTCGATGTAATCAAATATCTGACGAGTAAAGGGGCTAACGCGAAGCAGGCGAATAATTATGGATGTACAGCCCTACATGACGCGTCACTGAATGGCAATCTCGATGCAGTCAAATATCTAACAACTCAAGGGGCTGATGTGAACAAGAAAGATATCAATGGGACAACAACCCTACATTTTGCATCACTGAATGGTCATCTCGATGTAGCGAAGTATCTGACAAGTCAAGGGGCCGATGTGAAGGGAGCAAATCATTCTGGATGGACAGCCCTACATTTTGCATCACTGAATGGTCATCTCGATGCCGTCAAATATCTGACAATTCAAGGGGCTGATGTGAAGGGGGCAACTAAATATAGATGGGCAGCCCTATATGCCGCATCGCTGAATGGTCATCTTGATGTAGTCAAGTATCTGACAAGTCAAGGGGCTGATGTAAGCAAGGAAGATAATGATGGGACAACAGCCCTACATGCCGCATCACAGAGTGGACATCTCGATACAGTCAAATATCTGATAACTCAAGGGGCTGATGTGAACAAGGAAACTAATGATGGATTAACAGCCCTGCATGTGGCATCGCAAAAGGGTTATCTCGATATAGTGAAATATCTGATAAATCAAGGTGCTGATGTTAACAAAGTAAATAATGCTGGATCGACAGTCCTTCTTGCAGAAGAGGGTCAAATACTCATTAGTGGTGGGTTGACAGCTTTACATGCAGCAGCATCAATGGGCTATCTTGATGTTGTAGAGCATCTTGTTTGCCAAGGAGCCGACTGGAAGCTTAAAGATGTTAATGGATGGACTACCCTCCAACATGCCTCGCAAAGTGGTCACGTCGATGTTGTGGAATATTTGATACGTATCGAAGCAGAATGGGATCCAGAAAGGAAAGACAAAAGGTTCGCACATGCTACATCAATATAAAATGCAAGTTCTTGTCAGACACAAACACAAAGTAAATTGTCCAGAATTGTATTAAATAGATTATAGAAAGGAGTAATTAAAAATGACTATGGTGTGTTTTAATCAGCTACCAGCTGATTACTGACTCAGTGCTTTCGGGACTGAGGTACACACATGATTGTAATATCTTGATTAGCTCGCTTCTAAAATCTGCGTATCAACGATTTCTCGTGAGAATTTTCATGAAAAATTAATTGTGTGTAACAATCTGCCATACGCATGCGTGAAATGCTGAACAAATCATATCGCTAATTCAAACCATGGACCGGCTGGACCCCCTTCCAAGAGTTTGCATGGGACAAATTTATTCTTATACTGTGTTCCTGACTTCCTGAAAAAATATGAAGTGATAGTTGTTAAACTCTTTCCGTAGAAAAGCATAACAAACAAAGTTTCGTCTCGACATTAATTTCCTGCAGACTACAAACTTAAACTGGGTCATTTCTGTTTATTTTCTTGTCAGGTATTCATCCCGAACTGACCCTCAGCATGGCACAGGTAAATGTCCAGTGTATTTCATAACGTTCTAGTGATACTACTATCAAATTGAATAGCTCTTTATTTAATTTGTATTAATTACAGGAGAACGCAGGCGGTGTAGGTCTGTCTGAATGAACCGTCTGTGTGGGTTCAAGGTTCAGTGTTAATCCGAAGTTTAAGTGCAAGCCCAAAGTCTATCATATCCATAGACACCTTTGTTTTGGAGGATAGGGTTAACCCAGGGAATCAGCTGCTTTCTATGTGAGTTTGACATTAAAATGCAAAGTAACTGGCTGATCAATGAGCTCAATATGCAAGTACATGTACATGTATTTGCCAAACTAGTTCACGCCACAATCATTGAACATAGTAATTTACCATTGATGAATACAATCCCACTATACCTAAAGCTCTAAACTGTATTCATATTCAGGTGTTACGACCGTACACTCACTGGGCACAGCAAGCGGGACGTTTGACCATCTTGGTGGCGAACTGAGCGTTGCTCATTGTGACGTCACTGTCTCTATTCCCTCTGGAGCTCTGGAAGAAGGGTCTTCGCACGAGATTTTCATCGAGGTATTGATGAATCCTCCTGATGATCTGGTCCTGCAAGACAATGAGATGATGGTCAACTTTGGCATCCGCTGTACGCCATCTGGCCTGAGTTTTAAAAGGCCTATCACAGTGTCGATGCCCCACTGCGCCATCTTCACTGACCCAGAGAGTGTGGAAAGTGTGGTGTTTACAAGAAGTGATGATGATTCCGGTAGGCTTCATATATTTCTTTAGAAATTACTGTATGATGTATGAACTTTCAAAATACTTGCTTTATTTGATTTTCTAGAGATATTTAGCAATATATTATACCGCAATTTGTACAAAATTTGTAAAATCTAATTAAAAGTATATCTCCGACAAAATGTGCTCTTATCCGAAGGATGCTAATGTCATCTTTAGAAAACAATTACTATAATTTAGGAATGTATGCTTTGATTAACAAAACTATCACTGTGTGATACACTATTTTAACTTGACTGCTATGATTTAAGAAGACGATTCTTATTAACTAACTTAAGGGAGATCAAAACATATTTATCTTGACCTCCTGTTTTTTGTTGTCTTTCCAAATTTAAAGAACAAACCAGATATAAAAATTCTATCCCCAATACAGATTCCACGTGGTCTCAGGATGATACCGTGGAATGCTGTTTCAGCAAGGACAGGGTAGAGCTGCGCTTGACCCACTTCTCCCGCTTCATGAATGTGGTGAGAATGCTATTCGCCAAGACTAAGCGGGTTTGCTTCGTCCCCTTTCTTCCAGCCCGGCTACCGGTTGGTCGAAAAATGATCCTCCACTTGCGCTTGTTTAATGAACTAAAGGGGATTGATCAGGTGAGTGGATTTTTTTTTTCCTTTCTGCTTATTGTCATGATACCTACTGCAGTTGGGTCACTTGTTGAATGTATTGATCTAAACTCTATCATTATTATGTTGAAACAAATAAACAAGTCAATTTCAATTCAATCAATACATAGTATAACTTGTTGATTTGTCTTTTCTTTTTTTTCGGTTATACCAAAAATTTAAATTATGGGATCTTCAAGGGGCACAGAAGTGTAAAAGTATGACATTTGAACATTAAGTAACACAAGTTATGATTATATTTGGGAGAAAATCATCATCGCAAGATGCATGTTAACTTGATGAAATGTAGTTCATGGGTACACCATGCACACGTGAATGCTAATTGTTAACGTAGATAAGAGGTATAAGATGGTGGGTTTAAGGGATAGTACAATTCTAGTTTACAGGGCCCGTCCGAGAACAAAAAATACCTTTGATATGTGGATGAAAACTGGGTGAGTGAATTTTAAGAGGAAACAACTTTTGTTTGAAAAACTTATACTAACCAGCTGAAGTATCACCGGTGGAAGTATCCACAATTTCAGCACAATAAATTCCAATATCAAGTCCCAGGTATCTTTTAAATTCCTGATAACACTTATATAAGATCAATCTTGTTCCCGCGTCGTCCGACGCATGAGGCGGTCATCACTTTCCAGCTGGATCGATAGAAGTTAGTGTGCTGATGTCGCTGTAATTCGTGAGATTGAATTTGATGTATTGTTGAATGTTCTGTTTCAAGTTTATTTTGGGGGAGTCCACTTGGTTTGCCAGGCGGTCAGGGGGAAGGCGTGCTACATGATCTAACCAATTAAAGCGCCTCGTACAAAATGGTTGCGGATAGTGGAAGCTGATTAGAACGTGGTCTGACTCCCTTGTTTGTGTTGAAATCATACCACTTGATGTGATGTATAATTTGTAGTCATTTATTATTTTGAAATCTCTCTATTTAATGTTGTGGTTTTTCTTTAAGGTATCACAGTTCTCAATGGAACGGGGTGGAAAGGTTCAGGTTTATAAATGTAGCGCTTTTATTTTTAACAGCTGTTTTTTTTTAAACATAAACACCCTTGTTCATTGATTTTAAACAAAATCTTTTTCTACCATTCAGGCATGGAAGATTAATGACTATTTTGTTCCAATGATAACCGCATGTAGAGGTTTCAGCCAATACATGAGGTTAGGCAAGTAACTTTTTTTTCATTTAAATTTGAATATACAGTACGTATTTAATAATATGAAATTCAAGAATGCAGAATCATTCACAAAATAATTGTATTGTCGTAATGGGGGTCTCATTTTGTTATAGCTAATACAACAAGAGGAAGAGAATTTGAAGCTGAAGTACCAGCCTGTCTTTACAAGAGAGATTTTGGATGTCAGCGCAACAGTGAGAGGTGATCTGACTATCACTTGCACCCTGCACGACAAGCCAACTGACAAGGTATCAACAAAGGTATATCAGTGTAATCATTTTTGTATGACCGCTACGTATGATGTCAAAGGCCAACTTTGATAAAAAGTTAATTACCTTTAGTTATATTTTGAGTAATTATGGCTGTTTCCTGAAAATGTCCATGATGTTTCTTTTCAAATAATTACGTCGATATTAACGCTACATTGTCACCAAGGGTACCAGTGGCGTAGCTGCAGGGGTGGGGGGAGGGGGTGAAGCGGGAACGTGCCTTCCTAATAATTTACCAATAATTTGCTAATAATTTAATAATGAGAAAATCTGTGTAAAAATAAAGTAATACATAATGAATGTACCCAAGCAGTCCGACCACGCTACGCCACTGACATAACTGACGAGTCCCACAGTGAGATATCCTACAGTTTGAACGTTCGAAGTTTTATTTTGATATTCCTTCCATTTATTCTGCACAATTATAGGTCGTACCATATAGAGAGCTGTGTGGACATGTTTCGAGGAACGAGACGTTTCGCCTTGATTTGACTCAGTGCCCGGACGATAGTCTCTTATCCTTACTACTGAAGCAAGAAATGACTAGAGACATCGATTTTAGGACGGGATACACAGGTACGTATTTTCGTAAACTTAACTAAAGAAGAGTTGCCATAAATCGTCCGCTGAGATATCTTGCCAAAATTCTTCCATCGATTTCCTTGGAAGTCCGTATCAGGGTTTATTCATATCATGAAATATTGACATTTATGTAATGACTCACTAAGAATGTTGGCAAGGAAATTTACATTAATATATTTGTAATAATACGATGTACTTTGTAGTTGGCACGCAAAAAAGGTTTTGGACGGAACAAAATACTTTGCTTATTATTAATATGGAGTAAATGCCATTTCACTCCCATTTCATAGTATTATTCATATAACTTGATATAAACAGCCACAAGAGATTTCCTTAATAAGTAATATGGTAAATTTTCAACTGTCGCATTCATCAGGAACTTCTTTGTTGTTATGCCTTATGTACACGTTATAGATGATGACGTCTCAACGGTTCGTGCTGCTAGTGCCACCATGGAAACTTCTCCCAGCGGGTAAGTAGGAAACAAAAATGATAATTGTAATTTCAAGAGCGAGTAAAACACTCTGAAAAAAGACAGGAGCAGTGTTATAGCTTGTAACGTTCCCCGGCTTGTAGAAGTTGGGGTATATCATTGAAAAATGTACACTGGGCTCCAAGTATACAGTATAAGGAGAAATGGGTTGAACCCAGTAAAGCCCGATTTTCATATCTGGCCAATTCCTGTATGTTTAAATTGTCTTTGTAAAAAACTGCATCACTTTACGTTGTCATTCACGCTTTCTCCAAGTTGATAGATGGTATAGCCTCTGACTAGCACGAGCGTTGAAAAATGTTTCCGTGAGTACCAGTGGCAGAGCGTGGTTGGAATGATTGGGGGCACACCTTATGTATTTCTTTATTTGTACACAAAATATGTTTCCCTTTTGTTTTTAATTGTTTTGTCAAATTATTGGGGCCTCTCCCCCGTAGCTATGCCACCAGTGAGTATCACCGTTAAGTAGTTTAGATAGAACCAATCTAACAATTTGGAGATCTCAGGTTAAATTCCGGGCCAAGTCCAATAATTGTCTTTGTACATTTTTACTCAAATGCTTGATGATAATAATGATGTCCTCTCGAAGGAGGTATTATAAAATGAGGGTACATTGAACGTTGAAAGATATATCTTTAGCAATCTGGAGATTTAATTCCTTAGCCGTAATAAAACAGTTGTGGAGACTCTTTGTCAGACTTGTCAGCGATATAATTTTGTGCATAACCTATTCTACACAGGTCTCGCGAGCGTGTGACCGAGGACGACCTTGATAAACTGTCAGAGGATTTTCCTCACAACCAATTCTACCGTTTTTGTCGTCATCTTAGCGGAATGGGTTACAACGGGGCCGAAGCCATTTTAACTGGCTTTAACAACGACTACAGGAGAGCCGTACGAAAACTCCTTGCAGACTGGAAGACGCGAACTGGTGGTCATCGACGTGACCTAGATGATGCCCTTGACAAGGCCGATGTAGGTGGGATGTAAATATCCAAGAGCAGAGATAGACAGTGACGGCGTGTCACCGATCCCGGCACTTGAGTGCAATATTATACTGCAATGAATGGGATACATTTCCCCGTACGTGTGTGTTAACGATCGCGAAAATTGAAAAATGCAATATGTTCGTTGGTGTCATAATAAAGGGAGATAATTCAGATTTTCATTACATTTACTTTCAAACCTTTTGCTTTTTTAGAATTTGAGTTATTTCTAATTGCATGCAATGTGTTAAAATATGCACATTGCCGTTTAAAGAGCAAGAGTCACACTGTATTTATTAAAAACATCGGTCTTATCACACTTACGAAACATGAAACAATAATTATTGAATAATTGAAATAAGGCAACTTAACCTAGCAGGTGGCAATGGTGATGTGGGGCGAGGTTTCTGTGGGTTGACTATGTTAGGGTCTCTCTGAAGTGCAAGTTGTTCTTCTTCCCGATGTAACCCCCTTCCGGCTTAGGTAACCGTCCCGATTCACTTCGTTCCAACAGAGATAAGAACATGGATGAGATGACTCTATACCATATATCCCCGTTGGCTCAACATTCAAGAAGTCAATGATTAACTTTATCCATGATATTCTTTCTCCTGATGCTTGCGCTATTTTTAATGTTATTTGTTTACAAATTATTGTCTTTCCTCAACAGATTCCAATACATTTGTGTTTAATTTTAGTTTACATCATCGCCCCTTTTTCCCATTTCCCCATTTCCCCATTTTCCTACGTTCTACATTTTTTACAGCTAGGTACACAAACATCTTCATTTTCGACAGTCTGTTATATAAATTATATATGGCTTTATTCGTGTCGATGCTCTATTTATTTGTATATCGTATATTTTCACATGCGTATTGATATATCACATTCATATCTTGTTCACCCATGGTCAATTGATATTATATTTCTGTTTTCCGACAGGCTTCCCGCTGAGTATATAGACATTAGTTTACTTAGGTACATTACCATCTATTTCATTCCCTTTCTTTTCACTGACCATCACACCTCATTAGCCAGCTCTCTCATCTTCCCACACCATTCATCTTCAATACATCATTACTTCCATTTGTCCTCGATCACATAATCACCCCGTTGTACTCCCATCTCTTTCATTAACCCCAACCACTTTGGTTGTCCACCATATCTATGTGATATAATGCCTTATCCCTTCCAGTATTCATGCATTATAGGCGGAGGGCCAAAGTCGGAAAAGTGGCTTCCTTAAGGACTTAGGTTGCCAGATCTCCACAACAAGCTTTAACCAATTATATGTACTAGTATTTTTAATGAGACAAATTAGATCAGAGGTCTACCTCAAACAAATTGTTGCGTACACCTTCAAATCCAAGATGGCGTCCAATAAAGTAGCCGTTTTGACTTGCTGTAGATAATTGGCAAAATTTCCCAAACAACACCTGAAATCAGCATGATGTTGCAGTCATATTAAAGATAATACAACTTCCTATAATCTGATACCAAATACCTACGGTTTCAGGAAACACGGTCGTTTTTAGCCCTAAACTACATTTTTAGGCATTTTTTCCCCAAAATATGAAATCATAGATATACATAATTCGGCATAAATCAATAATTGCATTGAAAGTTGAATTAATACTTTTCAGAAAACTGGCCAGTTCTATCAGCAATACTCTGTAAAAATTCCAAGTGTGTGCCGTAACTGAACAAAAAGTTATAATAACGGGAAGTCAGCATTTGATATCGACAAATACAGCAATTGTGTACGATTTCGAACACTATACAGGGTGCCCCAATAAATGTAAATCATGTTTAGGGGCTTTATTCAAGAAATGCTCCTAAATACTGACATGTTCTTTATACCCGTTATCAGTTTTCATCTTTTTGTCATGAATATGCCGCCATCGGTTTACAATACACGAAAATAGTGTATCGGTAATTTCACTACAATAATAAATCCATCATGCAAAGTACACTATTTAGTGCAATATTGGAATGGGGGACGCACGTCATTGACAGTTGGACCGACCATATCTGGATAACTATGTTTTTACCATGTCATGTTAAAAACATAGTAATCATTGATTTTTATTCGAAACACCACAGTTAGATAGACCTGCCTTTTTCAGGGTTCGAAGAAAACTTCGAATATGCTATTATGTTTATCGTAGAATAACTTGTTGTACCACCTTGTACATTTGTAACCATAGTAACAACAACAATATAAATACAATAAATCATATATCTGGCTACTACAAGCCGCATTATGCACACTAATTCTCGCGTGAACATGAAGGAAAACAAATCACATGTGAAATGACACCGTTAAGCTGCTAATTTTAAGTTTTTAAAATATTTGGTGATTTGGTATATTTCTGTCCATAATCGGCTGTTGTTACCATGGTTACACGAGTACAGTGTAGTGCACAACAAATAAACATTCGGCTTGCTGAGGCTTTTCGGTGTTGTACATATTGGTTTAGCAATTGAGTTGGCTTTGTTTTAATACTATAGTCAGCCAATTTGTATAGACCTTTATGGTCTCCAGATACATGTTATAATATATGAAGGGCATATAAAGGGTGCGTGTCTTACGATCAAGATGGTGTTCGAATCTAGATACGCCCTGCACTTTTTCGCGACATATTGTGTACTTCAGTAAGACCTCAGTAATTGCTCAAGATAATGAACATGATCTTGAAGATGTTTTAAACACATCATGGACACCCAGTATGATTCAAATTCGCAATATGCATGCATTGCAGGCGCGTCAGTATACAGCTGACTGGAATGATCCATGTGGAGTGGAATTGAGTACATTTTAGCGCTTAATTTATGATAAATGCAATTAAACACGAAATCTACGGGAATTACATAATGATGGTGGAATATTCAACATATTACAGGAAATGGCGGTTTTGTTGATTTGTTCATAACTGGAACTGAAGGTGTCCCAAGATTGACGCAATCATTTGGTACACAAATCCTAAAATCAAGATTACACATTTTTGAGACACCCTGCATACAGCATGAGAAATTATGCAAAACTACCCGTTTTGTCGATATCAAATGCTGACTTCCAAGTACTATAACTATTTATTCAGATATGGTACACACTTGGAATTTTTGAAGAGTATTGCTGATATAACTGGGCAGTTTTCTGATAAGTATTAATTCAACTTCTAATGCCATTATTGATTTATGCCGAATTATGTAAATCAATAATTTCATATTGCTGGGGGAAAATGCCTAGAATGTGAGTTTGGGGCTAAAAATGACCGTGTTACATTTCCCGAACCCCCTGGTGTTGTGTATCAGATTATAGGACATTTTATTGTCTTTAATATGACTGCAAAATAATGCTGATTTGAGGTGTTGTTTGGTAAATTTCGCCAATTATCTATAGCAAGACAAACCGGCTGCTTTTTTTGGACGCCATCTTGGATTTGGAGGTTTTCGCAACCAATTTGTTTAGGTAGACCTCTGACTTATTTTGTCTCATTCAAAATACTTGCAATTAAAATCGGTTTAAATTTGTTGTGGAGATCTGGCAATCTAAAGTCACTTTTTCGACTTTGGCCATCCGCCTATCAGCTAATTCATGGTCTATTGCTTTCATGGTGCCCCACTTGGCATTTTTTCAATATCTTTCTCACATTCATCTTTTCTCCACATAAACCCACGCCACCTAATTTGTCCCTTGTTACATAACATTCCCTATGTCAATAATCCCTCCAATCCCAGCCACGTTTGACAGGCCACTTACTGCCTCGCTTTTGTTTTTCAGCTCAATGTCTGCACCTTCTTTACCAGCTGGGTGTGTCTCTGTGCCTTTATAGTCAATGTTTTATGTTCTTTTATCAGTCAGCCTCTGAAGAATATTCTGCTACGATCGAAAATGTTGGCCTTTTACTTACTCATAATAAAGTCAATTAAAAACGATATTTCTACCGTTGTTTTGTCTATTTTCTGTGAAAATCAGTTATATGTATCACTTCATGGCTGAATGAGCACCCATTAAATACTCTCGCATGCCTGTATATTGTTATGAAATAGCACATGCGGCTGAATGCATTGATTATGGTTTGTGAAACAATGCTATTTGAAATTCCATCCATTTTGATTGTGTAATGGCACATTGTAATTAAATGCTTTAAATGCTTTAAATTATTTAAATTATTAAGGAGTGAAATGTCAAATTACTCAATACCCAATAAACTGCAATGAAAGATTTTGCCCAGACGAAATCTTGAACGGTTCTTGGTTATGAAATTATGAGCAGTTTTGTAGGGGGCTACGTTTGTTCGGTTTATCAGTTCTATGATTGGACAAATGAATATTAATCTGGGGCCCGTTTCATGAAATGGTCTTAGTTAATACCATCTTAACTGTCACATGACTGTGACTGATTCACGGACATACGGATGGCGTTTGTTCCGATCACAAAGGACAAGGTTGGAAGTATTATACCAAATACGTGACAGTTAAGACGGTCTCGTCTAAGACCTTTTCATGAACTGAGCCTCTGATTTCCATCAGTGAAAATGTTATGTAATATTTTTGTTACGTATTTTAAGGTTTAGTTATTCATTATAAAGCCAATGAAATACACATGTGTACGTTTACGTGCATATTACCAATGACGAATTAGGGTCCATGATTTTACAAAGTAATCTGAATTTTAATGTAATGTTAATATGTCACAGTATTATGGTCTTTAGTTGTTGGTCCCGTTGACCGGACTCTTTATTTAGAGCCAATAGCATTTCCAGATTTCTTTAACATTTAATGATTATTTATATGCTTGATTTATACACCTCAGACTGTATACAATATTTAGATCGTTTACGTCATGTTTTGTTTTTGCATTACTCGGTGGATGCCAAATTAAGCAAGTTTTGCTGTACAAATCTTCATATAACATGCTATATTACTTATCTGTATATTTGATTTTGTTTGTGTGTAATTGCATTATATTTTACTATCAAATACATAATAGTTGGGGACTACTGGCGTTAGCTCTGTCTGATTTCCCTATCATTGTGATTATTCCTAATTATATTATGATTGTACATATATGATTTTCTATTCACTCGTCTATATTTAAGTTTGGTCGTACAGTACATAACATATGCTTGTAATATAATAAATGTTCCGTGAAAATACTAGATCATAGTCTGTATCATTATGTGCAGGTTGTATTGTTGTACTGTTATCTATAAAACAGAACTGACGAGATTGAACCGTTGAAGAAAATTTGTATTGTTTTAATTCTTAACAGAAAATCATGCATGTACATGAACCAATTACAGTGTTATTTATGCACGTTTTCTTTCTCATGTAAATGCAATCATAATTAGTACATGTACAGTGTTTAATGTACTTTATATGAATCAATCTGTTAAGCAACACTTACATGTATGCCGTAAAATATAAATATATATGTCGTGATATTACATATATCTAGTTTGACTAGATATTTCGTTAAAATCTACTTTCAGTTCAGTAAATGAATAATGTATATTTCGTGTATGACATATTGATATTGATATGTTTAGACCAAGACGATCATTGTGGTGTAAAAGTTTATTCAGAGACATTTTGCTCCTAGTTTACAACACATATCTAACGACACATGAAACATGCTAAGTAAATAATTTACTCCGATGGTTTCTTTGTGACCAAAACAACAACATGTGTACAGTAAAAGTGTCACTCAAGTATGATTTAAGTTCTGTTTACATTCACGAGTATATCGATGAATGTGTAAACATTAATACATTAGCATGTAACTCAGGGACCGAACAAATGGCAGGTTAGAAGTCAGATTGTATTTCTCCCAAGAGCTTTCATTTATGTCTTCATTTCATATGACACAACATACATTATGTTCATTAAAATTTGTATTACTGTATATCATACGTGCGCACACTCGCCGTCCCGGAGTGTCGCTTCATATAAACTATCATTGTCTTGTTGTATGAATGAGCAATGGATGGTTCAATCTGTCAATAATTGTTATAAAATATGTTGAAATTTTGTGTGCAGTTATAATTTAAATGGAATAGATAATCCAATTGCAATGACGTCACTGCTGTCAGACGATTAATGAAAAAGACATTTACAGATAGCAGCAGTCTTATGGGTAATAAGGAAGCGGCCACCGCCATGTTGGTTTTGTTAAACCATATACACATTTATGTCATGAGATATAATAATAGTGATTTCAAGTAAGACAACATGACAATGTGAATGTTGCTTATTCAATATCCTTATTAAGAGGTATTTCCTTCACTTTGTTTTGTTTGAAATGGATTCATTTTGTAGAGACAGTTATGTCGAATTGATGTAATTCATTAGTGTGATATGAGTTATTATGATATATATATATTGCATTATCATGAAGAAGTAAAATACTTAAACATGTAGTTTCGTATATTGACATGTACAGCAATCCATTAGCAGTATTTGAATGTGTACTTCCATATATTCGCCCACAAAGAACATATTCACACCTTGCACAATTGGTTTATTTATCACATTATCCCCATTTGAAATTGATGAATATAATTATGTATGATAATAAACGCATTATATATCGGCTTCAATATAAGATGATATTGCGTATATTTAGAAATCAAGTATTTATACATGACTGTAGATAAATTGTAAAAAAAATCTTATGAGGAGCTTAGTTCCAGAAGGCGCTATTTTCACTCTCCATAATAACGATATCAGTATGTTAATAAGCTACGTAGCTAGCCAGAAATCTATATACATTATTGATTATTGATGACAAATTACACAATCAGGATATGAACTGTTTCATTTATATTCCCATAGGTGTGTGTACAAAGTTGACAAAGACAACTGAATTGAAGACAACTGAAGTGGATTAATGGCCTTTTGGAATTAAGCTCTTCATATATTATGATCAGAGAGTTTCAGATTTGTACATGCTTGTTAATTACAAGTTGAATATTGGTCTTCCTCTGTGCCTCGGAATTGATTTTATATACATGTTCTGTAGCTGTTTATTTGTTATACACAACATAAATTTGTCATGGTTTCATAATGTATGCTATACGTATTCATGTATTTTTGTTGCAAAAGAAAGTAGTTCATGCAATCTGCTTCAATGGACCTAGGGAACATACTGACCCTTTATTTCGTAATTTGCAAATGTTAGATATTTACAAATTTGCGATTGGATCTGTAATGTATGACCTAATACATTACAATCTGCCCCATGACGTTACTGATTGTTGTCTTAAAGTTGAGCATTGTTATGATACCCGACTAAAACAAAACTTGGATTATAAGCCAATACAAATCAAATCTGAAATTGGTAAACAATCAATGTCATATGCAGGTAGTATAATTTGGAGAGGGTTCCCTAATGATCTGAAAGATACAAACTCACGTAACACTTTTCTCAAATCTTAAAAAAAATATCTCTTAGCGAATAACATTGAATGAAATATATATTTGAAACAATACTTCTGTAAATATTGTAATTATATGCTGAAATTTGTTTTAATTATATTTGAATTATATTGTATATATCGTAATATTGTATGGTGCTAATATATTAATATTGTACTATTTACATGATGATATTGTGAAAGGACTGGCATCTACTAGCCTGCTTGGCTATTGCTATTGGCTATTTCTTACCAACAATAATGTTCTATTACTTTTTACTATTTTGTGATTTATATAACGATATTATTTGTTAAATAAATTTCATTTCATTTCATTTTATTTCATGTTAGATATAGGTCGTACATTGGTTTTCCTCTGTGCCTCGGAATTGGTTATGTACATGTAATTGTAGTTGTTTATATTTTGTCAGTTTTGTAAATATATATCTTTATGTAATCCCCTATATTGTATGCAGGAGATAACCTAAGATGATGTTTGTACATACTTATTAGCGTCAACTTATTAAGCTGTTTTGATGATTCTACCATTTTTATAAATAATTGTCACGCTCGGTAGTTCATTTGTTTTCTCTTAAAGTACACGAGTGACTACTCGTATGGATCGGTGGCTTTGTTAAATTATAGGCCAATAATAGCATGTTGATTTGAAATGGATGTTGTATGCTAAAGCTGTTGGATAAATATTGTACAGTAAACAAAAGAGGTAAGTGATTGAAATGTGTTGAAAATGGCATGTTGACTTACCATATGCTGACTTGTATAAATTTGAAATAATAATTATCGACTTGGCTGTTTAAAAATACAATCACAGTTTTAGATGACGTGGTTACTCAGTTAGAAATAATTATATGGAAATCGCAACATTGCATGTATTCTATGTCAATAAGACATTCATATTGACATTAATGATTTTATAAGGAATATTAATGATTCTCTGATTATATTTATTATTCACTAATAATGGATTATGTACTATGACTAAGAGTTATTTAATTAGTCGTGTGAAAAGTATATATTGTAAACACAAGATAAATGTGTAATAGTTTATTACCCTATATGCTATACGTATGCATGTAAATTATGAGTCGTATATTGGCCTTTCTCTGTGCCTCGGAATCGATTATGTACATGTTCTGTAGTTGTTCATTTTTTATGAGTTTTGTAATCTGAGATATCATAGTAATGTTTATTCCCTGCTGTATGGCATGGGACAATATAGGATTATGTTTATACATATACAGTATGTACATGCTTTATGTTTATGATTGAATAAAGTATGCTTATGAATGAACATATTGGATTATGATTATGATTACTTTGATAACATATTATTCACATGGAAAACGAATATTCCACAACCAAATTTGCTTTTATAAATTTCACTTTTAGATTGACAGTAATTTACTTGATTATGTGTCCAGGTTTGTATTCTTGCTTTGTTTGATCTATAGTGTTAAATTGCTTATTATTTAATATTGTTCACATAATATTATGACGGTGTAATTATACGAAAGGAATCAGTTTTAGACAAATTAAACGAAACGAAACCAAAAGGCTTCTGCATTTCTAAGTTGGCCCCGAATTCTCAAATGATTTTATTTGCTATTTGATTATGTATGTCATTGACTTTCTATAATTTATTATAACAGTGTATGCATTGTATCATTTGATATTTAACAAAGAATGTAAATAAACTGTAATAAACTGAACTGAAATTCAGTTTAAATCGAACTGAAATTGAATAATAAATGTGATGAATTAGTGATAGTATCGGACGTTCTATACGTATAATATAATTATATAATATAATGATATCACGTTTTGATGTGTCTCGTCAACGAGCCCCCCCCCCCCCCCCCGGCAATGCCCCACTTACTTTAGCACATACAACTAAACCAGTGGTTTTGATTTGGCATTTGGCATGATTTGTTAAGATCACCCCCCCCCCCCCCCCCCAACAATCACCCCCACCCCCCTCTGCTTATACAACTAAACCATTGGTCTGGGCATAATTGGATTCACGACGCTTTGTGTGAATGGCATGCCGGATGGTAGGATACGATCGAGTTTCATACACACAATTATGCTGTTGGAAAAAATGAAATACACATTAGATAACGTGCGTTGCACACAAAAAGGAATAGACAAGGCAGTGGCGTAGCTACGGGGAGGGGGGGGGCAACGGGGGGGGGGCCTGTGCCCCCCCCCCCCCCCCAATAATTTTGAAAAAACAATAGAAAACATAAGGGGCCATTTTTGGGAAAAACAAAGAAATACATAAGGTGTGCCCCCCCCCCCCCAATAATTTTGCGTGCCCCCCCCCCCCCCCCCAATCAGTCCGACCAGGCATTATAACCGTGGACCTGTGTGTCATTATAGGGAATCTAGTAATAAAATAAGGGTTCCAGATACAACTTGTCATGAGCCTTTTCTCAAGAATACGTTTAATTAATCTTCAAGCTTTTCTTATAGACCCATGAATGTTTACTGTTTCATTAAGCAATATTGATTGTTGAATATTAAAAGATTCGATGGATTACCCTTTTAGCTGTATCATTTAGTGTGATATTTAAAATAAAAATAGATAGAGGTCCTTATAACGGTGTTTTACAGTACGTCCAGTCCTAAAATTTCAAAATGGCTTGGTCTAGCTGCACTCCCATTAAAGCCGCCCCCCCCCCCCCCCCCCAACAAATACAAATCTCTTATATAACTCCTAAAGGTAGTTCTACCGTTTATAATTTAGTATGTTGATTGTTTAAGTTAAACTTTTCTTCTACCTATGTCGTAATTTGTTTCAAATTGAAACCTATATGCGGTTCTTTTTTAAAAATTAATTACATCCTAAAATACAATTTTGCTTTTACTAATTGAGAGGACTTTGGGGCACATCTTGTTATTGCAAATGTACAATTTAGTTGGCGGCAGTGACGTAGCTAAGAGAATTATATGGGTACGTGGGGGTCAAGGCCTATTTATTTTGTATAACTTATTATAACAGTGTATGTATTGTATCTTTTGATATTTAATGAAGAATGTAAATAAACTGAAAAAAATGTACTGAAATTGAATTGAAATTGAATTGAAATCGAACTGAAATTGTATAATAAATAATAAATGATTCGTGATAGTATCGGATGTTCTCTAAGTATAACATAATTATATAATCTCTCCCCTCTGCTTATTCAACTAAACCAGTGGTCTGGGCATGATTTGTCAAGATCACCATGCACCCCCCCCCCCCCCTCCCTCATCATATACAACTAGATCACCACCCCCCCCCCCCCCCCCTCTCATCATATACAACTGAACCAGTGGTCTGGGCATGATTTGTCAAGATCACCCGCCCCCCCCCCCCCTCTGCATATATGTATACAACTAAAACAGTGGTCTGGGCATGATTTGTCAATATCACTCCCCCCCCCCCCCCCCCCGGCAATGACCCCCCCCCCCCCCCTTCCCTCAGCATTTAACTAAACCAGTGATCTGGGCATGATTTGTCAAGATCAAACCCCCCCCCCCCCCCCTCATCATATACAACTGAACCAGTGGTCTGGGCATGATTTGTGTCAAGATCACCCCCACCCCCCCCCCCCCGGCAATGACCCCCCCACCCCCTCCTTGAAAAGTCCTGCCTACGGGCCTGTACTATTGAATGGGATATCATTCAAAAGCTTGTCATTTATGTTCGCCGATAGGTAGACTAGGACTGTGAATATGGGGGAGAATCGACAGCAGAATGTTATACAAAAATGCATCAATTTTGTAAAATTTAAGGCGTAACATCTTCGGTTGGCTTGTTGTGGTGTTATCAATATATTTTCAATAACATAATCATTATTAAATTGAACATCATGAAAATGCGTGTTAATGTTTCTTTAAATTGATTCTTCATTTTGTAAGAGTTGTGCGGTAATTGCGTGTGCAGTATTGTTCATCTACACAACACAATGCACACAAATGCTTTAGAGCTGTAAAATCCCTGGCAGTCAAAGTGATAATGGGCTAAAAATAACATGTTATCTACAAAGTGCATAGTTTCGCCTTTTGTAAGTATGCAGAGAGATAGTGGTGTGTGTTAACATGGTCAGAGAGGGCGCTAATATGTGTTTTTTCTAAAATTTGATGCACTTCCAATTTGTATCACGTTCAAAAATTGCCATGCACTCCATACACAAATGCAACTCAATCACTACAAATTTGCTAAATGTAATGATGATAGAGGGAGGCAAACAAACACAATCACATATCTTGAAATAACTAAGCCATTGTAATAATTTCATAGCATTAATGCAGGTCCCCTGATTCAGAATATATTGCACACATCATTATAGCATAATATATATTTTGTTGATGGAAAATAGACATGGTTTAATTTGTTGTTTAATGTACATATGATTTGGCAAGGTAAGACAGCAAAACATCATCCCAATAGTCAATTTCTGATAAAAAGGAAAATATTCGGGCAAAACATGTGCCGACCTTTGGAAAAAAAAGGGGCCCGTCGCCCTTGACAAATCCAGATTATATTAACATTAATTATACAAAGTGTTGCATATTATCAGCTAGACAGAAAGCTAGACAGGGGTCCTTTAATATTATGACGTCATACTATCCTCTGAAGTGGTGAGTGAAAACAACAAACGAATTATCAGCGTATAACCTTCTGATTGGGACCCCTCATGGGTACACAGTACAGAAGTACTGTCTCTTTGAATGGCGGCCACTGACGCACGCGGGAACAGTGCATCGATTCGTGTGCGACAAATTTCATATTTTATTTGAGCCCGTAATGGAGCAATCCATTGTCAAGACTGAAAATCTGTAAGTCCAAAGTTCAATATTGGAATTGGATTCACGACGCTTTGTGTGAATCGCATGCAGGGTGATACGATACAATCATACATGTAAACACACGATTACGCTATTGGAAAAACTTAATACATGATAGATACTGTGCATTGCATGTACAGAAGGTACTAGAAAAGGGAAACTAGTAATAAAATATGGGTTCCAGATACGCTATCATTGTTTCACCGATTTGTCATGAGCCTTTTATCAGGAACACGTTTTTATTAATATGCAAGCTTTTCTTCTAGACCCATGAATGTTTACTGTTATATTATACAATATTGATTGTTCAATATTAAAAGATTCGATGGATTACCCTTTTAGCTGTATCATTGAGTGTGATATTTAAAATCAAAATAGATAGAGGTGCTTATAACGGTGTTTTACGGTACGTCCAGTCCTCAAAATGGCTTGGTCTAGCTGCACTCCCATTAAAGCCCCAACCCCCCCCCCCCCCTCTACCCCCCTCCCCCTCCCCACCCCCCACCCCCCCCGAAAGCTCTTATATAACACGTACAGGTAGTTATACCGTTTATAATTTAGTATGTTGATTGTTTAAGTAGTACTTATGTCCTGATTTGTTTCAAATTGAAACCATATATACAATGCGGTTCTTTTTTTCGATTTTTTATTTTATTTTTTTTGGGACGAAACGTCATAATTTAATTCAATTAGGCCTACATCCTAAAATACAACTTTGCTTTTTAGTTGAGAGGACTTTTGGGCACATCTTTTTATTACAAATTTACAATTTTGTTGGCGCTCTATATTTATTGACTGCAGTGGCGTAGCTAAGAGAATGGGTACGTGGGGGTCAAGTGCCAACCCCCCCCCCCCCCCCCCCCCCCCATCCCCTATAATTGGTTAAAGAATAAGAAACATATGGGGAACATTAAACAAAATAAAATAAAACAATATTTGTGTGCCATCCACTCAGTCCGACCACGCTACTCGTCACGGATTGGCTGTGACGGACGTGCTGACATAATCAATATACATATAGTCATTATATTTCTGTACATAAAATTGGCCGGGACCTTTTTTTCTTACGTATTTCGCTGATTTAGGAGGGTGATACGTTATCACAGCTGAAGTACCAAACAATTAAATTATCTCCGCACTAAGTTAACCAAAAACAAATAAAGGTGTATTTTCGCACAAAAATAGTTTAAAACGTAACATTATTACCCTCGCTTACTGTTCTTGTTTAGGCTGTTGATTATTTTGGTTGAAACATCAAGACTAAAGTAGCTTATTGTTATCTGCTTTGATAACTTATGTAGGCCTAATATCTAATGTTTGTCATCATATTTGTCCATAGAAAATGATTAATAAATCATTCATATCTAATTATGTACTGCAGTAGGCTACTTTGATCCACTCTAACTCTCATGCATACACAACTAATATTCAGTCCAAGGTTCACTACTAGTATTGCAATTCACGGCGCTTTGTGTGACGTGAGTCACATGGTCGTACAAATGCAATGGAAAATCGTACGCGATTACGGTACGGTATTGGAAAAAAAAGATAAGTACAGTGTGTCGCATACAGAATTAAACTGCATGCACTAAACAATTACTTGTACATGTGTCGGTGTGTATAGCTAGCTAGGCATACTGTTTAAGAAGGTTCGCGAAACTCTTTCATTGCTGCACCAATTTTTCGTGAGCTTCTACTCAAGAATACGTTTTAGCAATCTTTAACCTTTTCTTCTAGAATCAGAATGTTTGACATTTTCTTTGTGAAATGATCGGATATTATACAATGCGCGTTTGACGCCACTCAGCTAGCACAGCCTGCGACGATCTGCACTCGTTCCCGTGTGTTTCATTGTCGACTAGAATGTCAGTGGTATCATCTTTGTGTCTTTGTAAACGTGTAATACCAGAAAACTGCGTGATCGTTTACCTTACCATGTTGCAGCTAGCGGACTGAACGGGCCATTGGAGGAAAGAATAAGGGTAGAATGAAAATAGTCACAAACAAGGAATCATTTGTGTTTAATCGATAAATAATATACAACAACAGAAGACAACTGTAAAAGCGATAATATCAGATAAAGGCGTAGCGTTAGTTCGTCACTCGTCTATTCAACGAATTCAACGGCCGTAATGGTCATCGGAAGAAAGACATGATAATTCAGAAATAATGTTTAATATACGCCTAGCCAGGCTCTTTCTGCGACAAACATGTTTTTATTAAAGATCAATTTATATAAACAAGGAACCAGGCACATGACGACCCTGTCGTTATACAAGGATTTAAATTGTCTTCATGAACTCAAAGGACATCGAACGCGACATCAATCATACTACTACTAGCACTCCATTTCTTATTGTATAATAATGGACTGGAAACACATTCACCTACACTGTAAACAACCTCACTTTTCACGTCGGCCTTTGACGTCACATCACCAGTCATCCCAGTTTAGCTTACCCAGTGAGCTGCTATAGGGATTATCTCTTCAAGGTTCAAGCAAACTTTTGCGTTGCCGTATAGTTGGGCCGAAATCTTCCCAGGAAGTATCATCCATGTCAACTAAAAAATACCGGCATTTCGACTCTATGCATTGAGCTGCGTTGTAACATTCAAACTTCAGAGCCACTTCATGACCTGCAGGTAAAGGCCTATATCCTGTGACCTGGTACATAAATGGGATAGATAGGAGAGTATCCAAGCGATCAGGAAACGGAATGGTTTAGTAACGATTTCCGTTTGATTGTGGAAGTGGATATATTGTGAAGAATATTGTAAACATTGGACGGTACGGATGAGGTTTGCAACAAATATATCCACGCTTTAACCAGGGATGTTCATGTATATCCCTTACGTCACCACTTGTATGAGACCTATGTTCGATATACTGCTTTTGTACATCTGCTCGAACGCGTGCGAATATGATCGTTGTGTGATTGTATAAGTGAGATAATTTTTTCTTTTTTGTATAAGTAATATGAGTACTTCAGCCTACTTCAAACAATCGATCACTATCTTGACATTTTGATCAAACTCATGATAAATATACAATCAAAACGATTAACATTTTAATTTAGTAAAACGTGCACATTATTACGAAATAAGCATGGCAGAAGTGAAATCTGAAATGAGAGGCAAGCCAAAAGAAGTATCTTCGATTAAGGCAGCTGATATCAAAAGCCTGAAGTGTACGATGAGAATGCAGGAGTTGGATATGAACCAAATATACGAGGGCTGGACAGTCATGCACGATGCATCGCAGAATTTCCATCAACAAAGATTAATATATCCCAAAGAACAATGGGGTGAGTTTAAGAAGAATGTCACTAACGAAAAGACACTGTACAAAGCATCAAATGATAATCATTTGAATACAGACAAATATTTGTCGAATCAAGAAGCTGTGGTCAACATGCAAAGTAATGATAACAAAACAGCCATACATACAGCATCAAGCATCCATAAACTCCCCGGTCAAGGACCTGATGAGAACAAGGACGATGATAGTGGGATAGCGCCACTGTTAGTGGCATCACAGAATGGTGATCTCCATACAGTGAAATATCTGATAAATCAAGGTGCTGATGTGAACAAGGAAACTGGTACTGGATTAACAGCCTTACATTCGGCATCACTGAATGGTCATTTCGATACAGTTAAATATCTGATAAATCAAGGGGCTGATGTGAACAAGGGAACTAATACCGGATGGACGGCCTTACATTCGGCATCATTTAATGGTCACCTCGAAACAGTTAAACATCTTACAAGTCAAGGGGCTGATGTGAACAAAGAAGATAATGAAGGGAAAACATCCCTGCTTGTTGCTTCCATGAGTGGTCATCTCGATGTAGTCAAATATCTCACTAGTCAAGGGGCTAATGCGGAGGGGGGAAATAAAGATGGGAAAACAGCCCTACATACTGCATCACAGAAAGGTCATCTCGAAATAGTCAAATATCTGACAAGTCAAGGGACTGATATAAATAATGGAGATAATGATGGGACAACAACACTGCAATTGGCGTCACTTAATGGTCATCTCGATACAGTCAAATTTCTGATAAGTCAAGGGGCTGAGGTGAACAAGGAGAATGATGCTGGAGCAACAGCCCTACACGCCGCATCACTACATGGTCATCTCGATACAGTCAAATTTATGACAAGTCAAGGAGCTAATGTGACCAAGGTCGATAGTATTGGAAACACAGCTCTGCTTGCTGCATCACATACCGGTCAACTCGATACGGTAAAATATCTGATAAACCAAGGATCTGACATAAACAAGGAAAATAGTGATGGGGAAACAGCCTTACACGCTGCATCACAGAATGGTCATCTTGATACAGTCAAATATCTGACAAGTCAAGGGGCTGATGTGAACAAGGAAGATATTAATGGGACAACAGCCCTAAGTTTGTCATCACTACATGGCAATCTCGATGTAGTTAAATATCTGACGAGTCAAGGGGCTAATGTTAAGGCGACAAATAAATATGGATGGACAGCATTACATGCCGCTTCACTGAATGGTAATCTCGATGTAGTCAAATATCTGACAAGTCAAGGGGCTGATGAAAAAAGGGGAAGTAATTCTGGATGTACAGCCCTACATGCCGCATCACCGAATGGTCACCTGGATACAGTTAAATATCTGACGGGTCAAGGGGCTGATGTGAACAAGGGAACTAATGATGGGTGGACAGCTCTGCATACTGCATCGCTGAATGGTAATCTCGAAACGGTGACATATCTGATTAATCAAGGGGCTGATGTGAACAAGGTAAATCATGCTGGGTGGACAGCCCTGCATACAGCATCGCTCTATGGTCATCTCGATACAGTGCAATATTTGATCAATAATGGGGCTGATGTCAACAAGGTGAATAATGCTGGATCGACAGTCCTTCTTCTTGAAGAAGGGGGCCAGATACTCACTAGTGGTGGGTTGACCGCCTTACATGCAGCAGCATCAAGGGGCTATCTTAATGTTGTAGAGTATCTCGTTTGCAACGGAGCCGATTGGAAGCTAAAAGATCTTAATGGATGGACTACCCTCCAACATGCATCGCAAAGTGGTCACGTCGATGTTGAGGAATATTTGCTATGCATAGAAGCAGAAATGGATCCAGAAAGGAAAGACAAAAGGTTTGCACATGTCACATTAATATATACTCCGCAAAAAAAGAAACTGGACACTTGTATGAGACCAAATATTTCGTATTCATTAACGATAAAATATATGATATTGTATATCAAATTAAAGATAAAATTACCCTCTTCAATATTCGCATGAAAACCAGATAAAATCATTCATGCATGACTTGTCACGGTCAATTAACCACACCAAGGTCTGTTTTCAAAAATAGCAAAAATCGAACATCCACTCAACCATATAAATGTTGATAAGCATAATCTAAAACGCTATATTTATACGATGGCATAATTTTTCATTACAAATGTGACCTTTTCTATCTTCATCTCAATAAAGAGTATAATTGAAGACAAATTGTGAACGTTATAGGTGTTATTTTCATCCAAAAGTAACATAATGGGGAATTTCATGGCAAAGCTTTATTAGTCAAAACCACAGTTTGTGCCCTTATTTCAGCATGAAAATGGTATAAATTTTTTCTCAAGAATTATACCGTAGTCTAAAGATCTTCAAAACCTGAAGTCACCCTTGGTCAAACAATCGGACAGTCCATGACATGTTTGCCCTGTTAGCGTGAGTTCCACCTCGGTGGAAATCAACTGGTCACATTTTTTCTGATGTTGACACTTTTATCTCTTCAGGCAACAATCCCATGCTGTTTTAACTGCCTCCTCCCCCAGGCCAAGTGATAATCTTCTCTGTGCTGCAGTTCACTGTATGACCACTAGTCTATGTTTGCAGACCTCTTCATTCTTATTATGACCTATAAACATTCAGACAGCATGTCTATTTAAGTTGTCTGTAGCAGTTATCCTGCCTGTAGACTGTAGTGGACACTAAACTAAATTAATTCTAAAAGTAAAACACCAGTCTCTTTTGAGGCCAAAAACTTAACCAAGGGAGTAGCATTTATTAAACAATCATTCTGGTAAATGTGCAGTGAAAGATTTTAGCAATGTTTTCCCCAGAATGAGAATTCTCTCTCCCAGTCTCTTTTAAACACACATCTCGCAAACCTTATATAATACTCACACAACCAATGTTATAACCTACAGTATACTTTTACTGAGTTTAATTACTAAGACTAACACTATAACACTTCTGGTCTAGCTCGGGTCCACTGGCCAACGACCTTGACATACCTCCTCTCTTTCTCCTCACTTCCTCCTCTTGCTGCCAGTAAATTGACACATCAGCGCCTAGAGGCTAGTGATAAGAGCGAACAGGGATCAAATAAATTCCCCAAGGTCCAATCTGAACTAGATTGACAGTGGAAAACCCAGACCGCTCGCCAGCGCTGAGGAGAGGTAATCCCCTAACTACTGTGTAACCTAATGCTTTAACATGACATTTCTCTAGGTAACTATGGTTAAAATTGCAGGGGACACATGAATTAGACAAGCTTCATGCCTGTAATACAGACCAGTATGATAATGCTCTCATAACCTGACCCTGTTTTATTGACAAATTTGTATTTCCAGACTTTGTTCATAACAATAAAGTTGAATAATGTCATAATTTACTTTCCCCGCTCATCCTGTTTTAAGTGAAACGCTTACTATCATTTCAGTCGAATAGTGTGGTCCTCCATTGTTCTGCTATTTTTGAAAACAGACCTTGCTAGTGTTAATTGACCATGGCATTTCATGCATGAACGATTACACCTTTAAGTTATACCCTGCATGTAGAGGACTAAATTCCCTTTAATTTGATATATGATCATGTACACTTTATCGTACATTAATATGAAATATTTCAACTTATACAAGTGTCCAGTTTCTTTTTTTGCGGAGTATATATCGCAGGTGCGTGTCATACACAAACACAAAGGAAATTGGCCAGATTTGAATTGAATAGATTATAAAAAGAAGTAATTAAAAATGAATATGGTATGTTCGAATCAGCTACCACCTGATTACTGACTCAGTGCTTTCGGAACTGACTGACACATATTATAGTCCTATCTTGATGAGCTCACTTCTAAAATCTGGCTATCAACAATATTTGTGAGAATTATGTACGAAAAATGCATTGTGTGTACTGTAACAATCTAAAATGTATTGTTATTCTGAAAACTGAATATGCATTGAATATAGTGATTATGGTAGTAGTCTGTCATACTCGGGCGTGAAATTCTGAAAAATATCATATTGCTAATTCAAACCATAGACACACTTCAAGAAGTTTGCATGGGGCAAATTTATTATTGTATCGTGTTCCTAAATTCCTGAAGATATATGAATTAAGTGACTGGCTTTAAACTCTTCCGAGAAAAGCATAACAAAAATGTACAGTTTCTTTTCGGCATTAATTCCCTGCAGACTACAAACTAAAACTGGGTAATATCTTTTTTTTTTTTTTGCCAGGTATTCATCGCAAACTGACCCTCATCATGGCACAGGTAAATATCCAATGTATTTCATAACTTTCTAGTGATACTAACATAAAATTAAATAGCTCTTTATCTCATTATATTCACAGGAAGACACCACACAATGTAGGTCTGTCTGAATGAACAGTCTTTGTCAAAATAGCTCATGCCACAATCATATAATATGCTCTTTGACTAATGAATTATACAAAACCCGATATGTATGTGTTGGGCTCAACTATATTCTTGTCGTGTTTGTGCCATAATAACCAATAGTTCGGTATGTTGTGCACTATAATATGAATGACTAAAAAAGCAATGACTTTGAACGAATGTGTTGTGTTTCAAACTCTGTATTCATATTCAGGTGTTACGACCGAACAATCACTGGGCACAGCAAGCGGGACGTTTGACCATCTTGGTGGCGAACTGAGCATTGCTGATTGTGATGTCACTGTCTCTATTCCCCCTGGAGCTCTGGAACAAGGGTCTTCGCACAAGATTTTCATCGAGGTATTGATGAAGCAGCCTGATGATCTGGTCCTGCAAGACGACGAGATGATGGTCAACTTTGGCATCCGCTGTACGCCATCTGGCCTGAGGTTCAAGAAGCCTATCACAGTGTCCATGCCCCACTGCGCCATCTTCACTGACCCGGATAGTGCGGACAGTGTGGTGTTCACAAGAGGTGATGAAGAAGCCGGTAGGTGCTATGTCTTTCTTTCGAAATTACGGTTTGATGTATAGCTTTACGAGATTCATGTTTTACACATGTTCTGGAAATATTATAATGAAGCGATTAATACAAAGAATACATTAATTTGAAATACATAACTTACTATCATCCGTACGGCCTAATCGCCAAAGTTAACTGATGTAATTGGTATATTTTTGTTTACTTTGTCTTGCGCAAACATTCCAGAGGCATAAGTCGTTGTCACGTTTTTGTATATAGGTAGATAATATATGTCAATGCCAGAAGTGATCGTTATTATTAATCAATACGATCCTTTATAACCCATGGGATATGTTTAAAAAGGACCGCGTTATCTCTTGACATATCTTTTTATTTCCGTCGTGTACGCATGTTAAAAAACGATTAATTGAGTCTGTACCCACACAGATTCCACGTGGTCTCAGGATGACACAGTGAAATGCAGTTACAGCAAGGACAGGGTTGAAATGCGATTGACTCACTTCTCCCGTTTCACGAATGCGGTGAAAATGCTGTTCGTCAAAGCTAAGCGGGTTTGCTTCGTCCCCTTCCTTCCAGCCAAACTATCGGGTGATCGTATAACGATTCTTCACGTGCACCTGTTCGATAGACTGAAGGGGAATTTTCAGGTGATTTGAATTTTACACAACTTACATGTTGCAGGGGGTCAATCTTATGCATTTCGTAATATATTGACATCCTTTATTGTTTGTTACCATATGTGATTATTACATATACAAGGTTTCAAAATATGCCTTCATATATAGTTTTGTTGTACAATGTGTCTTATCTGAACCATTGGCACAACAAAGTTTTTATTGATATCATCTTGATTGAAGAAGAAAGTATGGCTTTTGCTCTTTTATAAAATCAAAAGCACCCGAAACAAAACAATATTATTCTCCCAGCTAATTTAACAAAATGAACTCTATTTTAAAAACATTATTATCAAAATGCCTTTATGTATATATGTGAAGAGTGGGACGGTTAGCACAATACAGTCAAACCTGTCTATAACGACCACCCAAGGGAGACAGGTGGTCGCTAGAGCAGGTTCGACTGTATTTGAGCAGTATCGTAATTTTGAATGAAGAAGTATTACCATTTCGTGCCATGGTCACATATTCTTAATGAGGGTCTAAATTGTGTTACAGCTGATCAAACAAGAGGAAGAGAGCTTACAGATGAAGCCTGTCTTTACAAGAGAGATTTTGGACATCAGCGCGACAGTGGGAGATGATCTTACTATTACCTGCACCTTGCACTGTAAGCCGACAAAACAGGACTCAACAAAGGTACAGTAGTTAATTATCTGTTGTATGACAATGTGTCTGCTAGGCATCCTGGGCTATCTAGAGTTTTGAAAAAGCCATATCCGGGCATAAAACCTTAAAACTCGGGCCAAAACATGTCATTTACGGCGGCCAATAACATGTTATAATTATTTAGGCAAGCTCAGGTCACAATCGGGAAAGCTCCTGTCATATTCTAGTAAGCTCTTGTATTCGGCTAAGCTCGTGTCATATTCGAACGAACTCGTGTCATATTCGGGCAAAGTGATGCCCTTCGTGCAAAAGTAGTGTATATTTGGGCAGCAGGAATTAAGGTGTGGACCTTTTTTTTTGCTGCTGCTTTTCTGGTGAAAACGGGGGAAGAATATAGAATTCGGGTCCAAGAAATCAGCATCATTCTCCGAGGCACGTTAATGACCGTTTTTTATGATTTAAAGGGACTGTTTTGAAGAAGAGAATATCCAAATATTTCCTGGCTCTTTTCTTTGTCTTTTCTTGACATATAAGAAGTAGATCGATATTAAAAGATTGTCATCAAAGGTACCGTATAAAGTATACTACAAAGGATACGTTTTTTTTTTTTTGGGGGGGGGGACGTTCTAAGTTTGATGTTTTTATTCTTTCCATTCATTATGTTTATAGATCGTACCATACAACAAGCTATGTCGACTAGTTTGGAGGAACGAGACGTTCCGCCTCGACTTGACCCAGAGCCCAGATGATACACACTTATCGTTGCTGATGCAGCAAGAAATGACCAGAGACATTGATTTCAGGACAGGATATACAGGTGAGTTCATATTATTTTGATATTATCCCAGGTCGAAATTCCCATAGAAACTACACCCATAGGAAACGCATAGACACCCATAGGCCTCAGGGTTTCTATGGGATCTTATGGATTTCAATAGGGAAAGTGGAACATGGGTTTCCAAGCGTCTCTAAGGGATTCCTATGGGTATTTCTATTGGTTTTGATTCTTTGTAAATTTCGACCTGGTAAATGTTTATGGGTCCCATAGAAACCCATAGAACGTCATAGAACATCATATGAAACCCATAGGATTGTCTCATGGTTTCTATGGAAATTTCGACTTGGGATTGACGGAGAGTTGTCCGCTGAGACATGTTGCCGTAATTCGTCTACCGATTATCATTTACGTTCCAAGCAGCATTAGGATACTTCATTTTGACGGGATAAACATGCACTGCTTGTGATGGCTGTGTCGTAATGATATTTTCATTTCTATTGCCATGTCATATAATATTTCCATTAGCTTGAATATGACACATGATATTTTGATAAGCCATAAGGTAAATGTGTATAGTTGTCGTATTGAGTAGTACTTCATTGTAATTCTATTTTTATCCTTATATAGACGATGATGTCTTAACTGCTCGTGCTGCTAGGGCTGCTGGTCCTGCCATGACTCCCACCATTGATGCAACTCCCAGTCATACCAGTGTGTAAGTAGACAAAAGAAAGGATAATAGTGTGTAAAAAGATTTTAATATAATCCACGAATCAGCGTTAAAGCCTGACGTGATCGATTCCGGCTTGTCACGGTTTGTAACTAAGGGGATATCATTGAAAAAATGTACACCATGCAGGTTCCAAGAAAGGAAAAATATTAATGAGGACATATAAAGCTCACCAATGTCCTAGATTGTGTTGATTGTTTTGTTCATGTTACCCTCTCAGGGCCCTCTCCCTCAGCCAGAAGACTTGAAATCTGAACCAATCTAAGCCTTAGCATTCAATATTTTGGTAATATGGTAAGTTTCAGTGCTTATGTTTATTTCAGTATGTGGTAAATGTCCTAGCTAACTATTGTTGAGAAAATAAGTTTGCTTAGTTCGTACGTTGAAATGAAATTGAACGATCTTCAGTTTTGATTCCGTCCATTCCGTAGCCATTGTATTTCCACTTATTATGCCATACATGTAAATGCATGAACACCCTGATCCTCACAGGTCGCTAGAGATTGTAACCGAGGATGAGCTTGATGAGCTGTCAGAGAAGTTCCCTCGCAGGAAATTCCACCGATTCTGCCGTTATCTTGTCGGGACGGATTTCAACGAGGCCGAAGACATATTATCTAGTTGTAACAACGATTTTATCAGAGCCACACGTAAAGTCCTTGCAGACTGGAAGACGCGAACTGGCGGTCGTCCACGTGACCTTCAAAATGCCCTTGACCGTGCTGGTACAGGTGGAATGCGACTAGTCCATGAACAGAGATAATGACGATCATGACGGTGTTACACCGAGTTTTGAGTGCAACATGTTACTGTAACGAATCGGTTTGTTCCAAGCCCTTGGCCTCAAATTCATCAACCATTACTATTTGGCACTTTGTTAAGGTGTGCCGAAAATGAAGACGTCTAATTTAAGATTGTAACCGCCATTTCATGATTACGTATGTCGGGCTTTGTGTTGTCGTGTTTTGTGCTTTTTGTTTCTTTTGTTAAGACCATAAATTTTCTCTCACAATGTAGAATATAATTCAATTAGCTTAAGAGTATAATTATGTTAGTCCAATTTCGATATATATTTTGTTCATACGTTTTGTATGCATCTGTTATGGATCTACGCACTGAACTTGTATCATTTTTTCGCGCTTTGTGCTTTGTGTTTTCATTCAGTAAGGACCATACAACAATCTTTCACAAGGTATAATACATGTTAGTTAGTTTCAAGGGATAGTACAGCTCTGGTCGAATTGAATTTTAGTAGCCAAACTTGCACCATATCATTACATTTTGCACCACCATGCTCGAAAGGTAGAAAATCTTACAAACCGCTCAGTAAGAAGCCTCTAACCATTCAAAAAGCAGCCGTTGTTAAAATGCAAGAGGGCGCTCTCTAAAAACATATCGGTTGTAACCATGTTGTATACAAATTATTGAGAATGTGATGTTTTGTTGAAATAATGATTAAATACATCATCAACAACTGCATGTATTTAACACTGGGGTCAAAAAAAAAAAAAAATTAATGTAGGCATTTCATTGAAAAATACTTAAATCATCGAATGAATGCGAGCGAGTCCACATGTTTTCTAATTGGATATAGTCATGTATTGATATTTCAGCTGTTTCTCAATCGATTCTGATCAAAGTAAGCTTATATCTTGAAGCGCCCTCTAAACCAAAGCTGTACTATCCCTTTAAAGTGTATATATGTTAATGCAATTTCGATATATTTGTGTAATGTTTATATTTGCGTATTTTGTGTAATAGGTGTAATTATTAGTTATAAAGAAAATTGAAATTGTGTGCGTTTACGAAGCACGTGCATGGGACAAGGAAGGACTTACTTATGTCAATGATTGTACAAAGAACTCTGAAAATTATGGAATTGTTCGTTTTTGGTCCCGTTGACCAGGCGCTCTAAGAGCTAATAGCATTTTTGCAATTATTCAATAAGCACTAAGTTTTCCTGTATAATGTTCTTTGTACATTGCAGTATTTGTATACAATTAAGATTGTTTACATCATGGTTTGTGTTCGCTGTACACGATGGACGTCAAACTTAGCAAGATTGAAAACAATTTTCAGTGTGTATAACTGAGAAAAAGATTGTAAGACTAAACTTACGATCTTTGAATTCTTGAGTAACTTTAATCAAATTGGTTTTATTTAATCAAAAATATTTAGGATTACTTCATTATTTTATCATATTTGGTAAACAACGAAAATGAAAACAATAAACTTGAAACTTGAAAATGTACATCGTCGCATAAAAAACATGCAGCTGCATCATATGCATATATCATGCTCAACAATGATATGGAATTGTCAGAACAACCTTAGCACATCAAGCTGATATGATATGAGATATTTATGCGCTAAATAATTCGCATTGAATGTCAAATATGTAAATATTTACCTTGAATATTTTTTAAATGCACTAGTTTCATTTACGGTATAAATATATATTAATGGAAATTCATGTATTTTCATGTAAATAATTATGATTAAACTGTAGGCCTACATGTATATTTAAGTTCCTGTTATCATGTGTATATTCAAGATACATTATAAAATATGTTCAATCTATTTGAAAGTGTCGGATAACCGTTTGCTCATACTTTGTATTTGGGCAGGACGTGTTGTTATACTAACACAGAGCAGAAGAGATTAATTGCTGAAATAGCATTTGTAAGTTGTAGACTATTGTGCTTAAACCGTTGATAAACAGATTTGTTTGCTTGTATATGGGTCAATTAAAGTGTGAACAATATTGTATATTCCTTTCCTTATATGTTATACATTCGCAAGCATAATACGTGCGCCTGATATTATACTCTCTATGACTTAATGATCTGTGTTTAGAACAGTATGTCGTATTATGAATATGCAATGATATTTCATATCTAGTTAAACTATATATGTATTTATATTTCAAATGCCAGTTCTTTAAAGGTATTATGTTTTCATCGTTGATGTGTACCAAGACAATCATTGGAGAGTAAAATTTTATCAGAGGCATTTTGCTCGTTATCTAAAATAGATCTGATGAGAAACAAAACGCAAATAATAATGTACTTTCATTGTTTCTTTGTGACAAAAAAACAGCATAAGCTGAAATGTTACCCACAACTTAAATAGGATTAAAGTTCTTATTAAATTCATTAGTACGTTTCATATATTAAAAACATAGACAATTTACGAAGAATGTATACAACAACTATCAACACATTTGAATGTAACTCAGAAAATTAAGAAATGGCAGGTCAGTATAAAGTCAGATAAACTAAAGTACGAACTTTTAGCGCTTTCGTTGTATTACTTCGCTTCACTACTACATTTCATATATTAAAAATGAAACAAATTCACAAAGAATGTTTAAAATGAATATCAACACAATAATGTATCTCAGAAGTGGCAGGGCAGTGTATTTATAGTCAAATAAACTAAAGTAGGAACTATAGTATATACACTTTACTAAAGAAACCAAAATGACAATTTAAGAGAAAAAAATGTTTTCGACGTTTTTTTAGTAAGACTTTAGCAAATTAATGTGTTTGCTAATGTTCATTGTATGTCAATGTATTGGGGATTTTGGCGGTTACGCTGTTGTACAGTAATGTTTTTGTATTAGTTGATATTGCGGTGACGTCATCGGTGACTAACCAACAAATAATGTCTTGATGAACAGGATATAGTTTGTATATAGCACCACTGGTTTGTGCAACTATGTTGTACAGTCATGATGCAACAGCCAGGTAAGGGTTTAGTAATCAAATCCATTAATGTATATACATTTTTATACTTGATTTGAAATAACTGCGAAATGATAACAGCGTTCCGGGATGATTCCTTATTTTCTTTCAAGATCGATAGGTAGATGATTCAATAATGCTTTTATTTTGTGTGTGCTTAATATTTTGTGGAAACTGTTGAACTATTTGTGATTGTTGATTTTCTTGAAATGCTTACATTAATGTTTTTATTATTGTGGTTAATTTTTGTTGTCTTGATTAACTGAATATAAGTTGTATATAGCCCCACTGGTGTGTGCAACTATGCCGTAAAGTAGTGCTGCAACAGCAAGGTAGAATGGTTTAGCCATTATGTAATCAGATCCATAAATGTAAAATATATGCTGTTATACTTGGTTTGAAATAACTCGCAAATGATAACAGCTTTAATGGATGATTCCTTATTTTCTTTCAAGATCGATTGGTAGATGATTCAATAATGCTTTTGTTTTTTGTGTTTATTTTGTAGAAACTGTTGAACTCTTTGTGATTGTTGATTTTTTTGAAAATAATGCTTACATTAATGTTTTGATTATTGTGGTTAAATATTTGTGGTAAAATTATAATCTATTATTGTAATTGTACAGTTTATTGTGCATGCATGATTGTCGAACAGTAGGCTACTTACAGAAGTTAAGATTGTAAGAAACGTCCTCGGAAATTAGACACACATGAGTTCGAGTTTCTCTTATTCAACATTATTAACCATTATTAATCGTATTTCCCAGTATCTGCTTTGAATATGCGTAATATAAACTCATTGAACTGTATATAAAGTGTATTGTACACATATGCACGTGACATCGATGATGTAATATCATTAATTTTTCGTTGCGGATCATTTTTGACACATTTTCTATATAATGTGCATAATTTCTATTTTGGGGGTGTTCTCAACAATCATTGTGCGGAGTGAATTTGAATTCAAAATAAAACATTTAGATAATTTTGATGAGTAAGAAATAGGTAATAAAATTCCAACGCTTTCTATTATATTTATCACGTTTGTATCTTCCTCTTTTTTTAATAGGACAATGGTACCGGAATTTCGGGTGCACATTGTGCAAGTGTGTGTGTGTGTATGTGTGTGTGTTTGTGTCAGTGTGTGTGTACATGTATTATTGGCAAGCCGCCTTGCTCCATGGAGACCCTGCGCATTTCATTGGTTTTGTTTCTAGAATGGCCCGAACCAGGCAATAGTAGATAAATTAAAGCAAATATTACGTATCTTTTTCTTATATTATTTGCTTCCTTAAAGGGATAGTTGAGTTTTGGTAGAGAGGGCGCTAGACTACTTATTTTTTGTGAGAGGTAATTAAAAACTGAGTGTAAAATTTGAAAGAGCATAATATTTAAATAATAAAATCATCTTTATTTGATCAAAATCGGTTCAGAGACGGCTGAAATATCCATAAATATAACAATTTGTAATAAACCTGGGGCCCCAGGTTTATTAGATAATTTTGAACCAGCCGTTAAAGGGGTAGTACAGTTTTGGTAAGGCTGAACTTTAGTAACCAAGCCTGGACAGTAACATTATAAATTAATAGTTATTACTCCACCATGCTCGAAAGGTATACAAAATTACAAACGACTAAGTAAAAAGCCCGTTATCATTCAAAAAGAGCCATTAAAACACATTCAAGAGGGCGCTTTTTAAAAAGGCATTAGTTTCAACCATTTTTCATACAAAATTATGCATGTGATGTTTTATTGAAATAATGATTAAATAGAGAGATCATCAAAAACTATTTAAAAAACGCTTTTGAAAATTTTTGAAAAAGTGCAAGCATTTTTTTTATTTTTTGAAAAAATCATCTAATTATTTGGGCCCCAAATAATTATAAGATTAGTTATATTTATTGATATTTCAGCCATTTTTTGGGTCGATTTTGACCAAATAAAGTTTATTCTGCCATTAAAATTGCATGTTCTCTCAAATTCGACACTCAGTTTTTCATTACCTCACAAAAAAATTGTGATGTGCAGCGCCCTCTCTACCAAAACTAAACTACCCCTTTAAAAATTCAAAAAAATGCTTCCTCTTTTCAGAAAGTTACAAAATAGATATTTAAATAGTTGTTGGTTATTTCTCTATCTAATCACTATTTCAACAAAGCATCACATGCACAATATTTTATTCAAAATGGTTGAAACCGATGAGTGTTTAGAGAGCGCCCTCTTACGTTTTAACGGCTCTTTTTGAATGATAACAACAACAAAAAAAAAAAAAAAAAAATGACATGATACGTTAATATACTGATTATATTATGTACTGATTTCTCTTATTGTTTGTTATTGTTATTTTGTTTTGAGCAATGAATAAAATAAATATCATTGAAAAAAAAAAAAAGATCTTTACTACGTCATTTGTAATTTTGTGTTCCTTTCTAGTTATAACTATTAGTTTGTAATGTAATGATGCAGGTTTTGGTTACTAAAATTCAGTTTCACCAAAACTGTACTCTCCTTATTTACCAGAACTCAACTATCCCTTTAATCCTGAAGATTGTCCTTGGGCAGTCGGGTGGGCAGTATTTCGGTTAATTGTGTAGAGTTACTTGTTTCAGCAGTCAACCGGGTTTAAGTTTGGTTTGGAGGGCGCTTCAATAAAGATTTTGTTGTTTAATGAAAAACAAAGTGTACAATTTTGAAGAGCACACAGTTTTAAAGACAGAGTCAACTTTGTTTGATCAAAATCGGTTAAGAAAAAGATACGATTTCAAAAAGTTTATCAAACTAGAATACATGTGGCGGATCAACTTTTTTAAAGATAGGTACATGTATTTAAACGCAACGCAAACCAAAATGGTTTTGAAAATATGTTTAGTATTCAGTCTAACAATAAATCACTTTCTATTTTTGTAGTATTATAAATGGTTGAAACATGTGTCTGGAGGGCGCCCTGGTGTGTTAACCGCTGCTTTTTAAAATGAAAACAGCCCTGTTCTCTTCACAATAATATTATATGCTTTATTACGTAATTTAATCATCATGATTATAAGTAGTTTTTAATCATAACTTACAAGTTTTAGATACTAAAAAATCGTTTTTGATAAACACTGTACTACACCCTTTCGCGAAGTATAATATCCCATTATAGCCACCAAATCTAATGAAATAATAGCCCCTAAATCTAATGGTCAAGATTTAGGTTCAGGATGTGTTTGTCCCATTCATGATAAGCCTCGAAACGAAGGAAATAAAATATTTTTGCCACGACTGTAAACCAGTCAGACGTCCTGTCCATCCGGCCAGGCACTATTATTTTACTCAGCTTCACCGTTGATGGCGTGCGTCACTTTTCATAATAAAGATGGCAGCTCCCACGGAAGAAACGAGCAATATCAAATTGCATGATGAACTCGAGGAAGCTGGGTTACTTCACAAAAAAGACGTCTGCAAATTGTAAGTAATAACCGCCCCTGTTCACTCGCTTTTATGAACAGAAATGGTGATAAGCGTCGCCGTTTCTGTACAAAATTAGATCCATTCCGAGTTTTGCTTTCAGATCAAGCTAGTGAACAATCTTACAGTCCCACGTGTACATTTCTGTGTCTGGTGTGACTGTGAGTGTTGAATTATGAATATTGTCGGGAGTCACCTGGTAAGCCGAGGATCGGGCCGAGATCGATGACGCTATCGCAGGTCTCACGACAAGTGGTTGGTAACTGGCTCTCATGTACCAGCGGTACAGGCGGCAACGGCGAGTGAGCGGGGCGCCCCGACGATGAAGCCTCCGATGAGAGCCCAGTTCTACCCATCCCCATTACATGTGGGTACCTATACAGGTACCCACATCCCCACCCACGCCTGCGTCGCGATGTACACTAGCGAATGGGAAACTGTATGGCCAAGTATGCTCAAGTATGCCCAAAAGTCACACTGCCGTATAGCAGTAGTGACTTCACTAACCCCCGTTTTTTTTTGTAGGACTGTATATGACGTTAAATTAATCACTGTGTGTTTTTTTATTTTCTCACCAAACTTTGCAGATCGTGCTAGATGACAGGTTTAAAATCCTCCATTTGGAGGCGTCACGTTGCCCCTAGCTAAATTGAAATGGGCTACAATTTTATTCGTTGGTCCTGAACTGCACGTCATCCAGCATCACCGCACACGTAATAATGGCGTTCACCGTGTAGCTAGCGCAAATTGTATTACGTCATCAATCATACGAACTTGTTTTGGTCGGAAGCAAGGCTCATCATCAACTGTTAAAACTGCAAAGTAAAAATGTATAATTTAATTTAATGTGTGTACGTTTTTTCATAAAAAATAAATATATTCCATCGTATTTTATTTAATTCTATTCAAAAATCAGTCGTTACAATTTTTAAATCCATATTCTTTAAAAGTTTGAAAAACAACAATTCGCAAGCAAAATACGGTAGTTTCATCTCAAGCGCACTCAGTGGCACACACTTTATTTCCGATTTGACAGGCATACAATGTGCGTAAGTAATTTACAACGTATCAATTCATGGCTGGACGAAGACTACCTAACGAAAGGTCATTTCAGCAACACACTTTTCACGGTACTTCCGTCGCAAGCGTGTGCGATGATCAGCGCTCGACGCGACTGCATGGCAAATGAACGTGAAATATTGGCTGATTCATAGCAAGAAAAGTGGGTAAGTATCAAAAACACATCTTTCAATGATTTAATTTCACCTTATAGATTACAAATGTCATGTCATAAGTGGAATGAATGAACGGGGAGAAACCCTACCTTACGTTTTGATGTAGGTGGGGATGTGGGTACCTGTATAGGTACCCACATGTAATGGGGATGTCCCCACCTACATCAAAACGTAAGGTAGGGTTTCTCCCCGTTCATTCATTCCACTTATGACATGACATTTGTAATCTATAAGGTGAAATTAAATCATTGAAAGATGTGTTTTTGATACTTACCCACTTTTCTTGCTATGAATCAGCCAATATTTCACGTTCATTTGCCATGCAGTCGCGTCGAGCGCTGATCATCGCACACGCTTGCGACGGAAGTACCGTGAAAAGTGTGTTGCTGAAATGACCTTTCGTTAGGTAGTCTTCGTCCAGCCATGAATTGATACGTTGTAAATTACTTACGCACATTATTGTATGCCTGTCAAATCGGAAATAAAGTGTGTGCCACTGAGTGCGCTTGAGATGAAACTACCGTATTTTGCTTGCGAATTGTTGTTTTTCAAACTTTTAAAGAATATGGATTTAAAAATTGTAACGACTGATTTTTGAATAGAATTAAATAAAATACGGTGGAATATATTATTTTTTATGAAAAAACGTACACACATTAAATTAAATTATACATTTTTACTTTGCAGTTTTAACAGTTGATGATGAGCCTTGCTTCCGACCAAAACAAGTTTGTATGATTGATGACGTAATACAATTTGCGCTAGCTACACGGTGAACGCCATTATTACGTGTGCGGTGATGCTGGATTGACGTGCAGTTCAGGACCAACGAACAAAATTGTAGCCCATTTCAATTTAGCTAGGGGCAACGTGACGCCTCCAAATGGAGGATTTTAAACCTGTCATCTAGCACGATCTGCAAAGTTAGGTGAGAAAATAAAAAAACACACAGTGATTAATTTAACGTCATATACAGTCCTACAAAAAAAAACGGGGGTTAGTGAAGTCACTACTGCTATACGGCAGTGTGACTTTTGGGCATACTTGGGCATACTTGGCCATACAGTTTCCCATTCGCTAGTGTACATCGCAACGCAGGCGTGGTTCTACCCATCCCCACATCTACACTGTAAGATGGTTCTGTATATACATACAGTAACCATTTACCTTACACTAGTGCTAATCGCGGTCGAAGTAACTTTTACGTTTTTTCTCTCTCACATACCTTCTCTTTCTCACTTCTTTTGCACTCCATCAATACATGAATGTATTGTGCCACTTTTTTATTATTTGTTATTATATAAATGCGAATACAATACGTTCTGCTATACTCACCAAATCTGCATTTTCAGCGGTAAAATGTTGTGGGTCCGGCTTCCTTCGGGAATTGGCAGGAAATGGCCGCGTACACACGCCACCTATGGCTGGCTATGGCATAACATATCGCGCGGTACGGTAGCTCTATATCGATATCATGTAAACATGAAAGTTCGTTTACTAGTCTTTTACAAAGCGTACTTGAATGTATGTTGGTAGCAGAGCGTGATGACAGGCTTCACATAATTACGGCGTTAATAGTCAACGTCTTGATGGAAGATCAACATCCGATCTCGAATGGTCAACACTCGAAGAGACCAGCGTCACGTCACGTAACTAACATCGCCAGGCAATGCATTGTCTCGCATGTACGTAATTGTGGCGTAGAGAGCGCACTCTGACTCGGACCAGAAAAATACTGAGTCGCCATTATAACACAGGAAGCATGCTAGAAAGAGGCTTGATACGTTGATGTATCTTCGAAAATGGGCTAATTTCTACCTTTTTGCCAATATTTTCCCAAATTAAAGTGCCATCAGGAGTAAAATGGTGAGTTAATGCATTCAACATGTTTCTTAGAGTATGAATGTGAAGCATAATTTTCATGCTTTGGTTGTGTTAAGTTAACATAATTTTCGGAAGATGTAGTGCATGGTTCCCTTACGTTCATACCACGTAAGTGAATGGCAATGAGTGTATGTGTGCCCATCCCCTTTACATGTGGGTACCTATACAGGTACCCACATCCCCACCTACATCAAAACATAAGGTAGGGTTTCTCCCCGTTCATTCATTCCACTTATGACATGACATTTGTAATCTATAAGGTGAAATTAAATCATTGAAAGATGTGTTTTTGATACTTACCCACTTTTCTTGCTATGAATCAGCCAATATTTCACGTTCATTTGCCATGCAGTCGCGTCGAGCGCTGATCATCGCACACGCTTGCGACGGAAGTACCGTGAAAAGTGTGTTGCTGAAATGACCTTTCGTTAGGTAGTCTTCGTCCAGCCATGAATTGATACGTTGTAAATTACTTACGCACATTATTGTATGCCTGTCAAATCGGAAATAAAGTGTGTGCCACGGAGTGCGCTTGAGATGAAACTACCGTATTTTGCTTGCGAATTGTTGTTTTTCAAACTTTTAAAGAATATGGATTTAAAAATTGTAACGACTGATTTTTGAATAGAATTAAATAAAATACGATGGAATATATTTATTTTTTATGAAAAAACGTACACACATTAAATTAAATTATACATTTTTACTTTGCAGTTTTAACAGTTGATGATGAGCCTTGCTTCCGACCAAAACAAGTTCGTATGATTGATGACGTAATACAATTTGCGCTAGCTACACGGTGAACGCCATTATTACGTGTGCGGTGATGCTGGATTGACGTGCAGTTCAGGACCAACAAATAAAATTGTAGCCCATTTCAATTTAGCTAGGGGCAACGTGACGCCTCCAAATGGAGGATTTTAAACCTGTCATCTAGCACGATCTGCAAAGTTAGGTGAGAAAATAAAAAAACACACAGTGATTAATTTAACGTCATATACAGTCCTACAAAAAAAAACGGGGGTTAGTGAAGTCACTACTGCTATACGGCAGTGTGACTTTTGGGCATACTTGGGCATACTTGGCCATACAGTTTCCCATTCGCTAGTGTACATCGCAACGCAGGCGTGGTTCTACCCATCCCCACATCTACACTGTAAGATGGTTCTGTATATACATACAGTAACCATTTACCTTACACTAGTGCTAATCGCGGTCGAAGTAACTTTTACGTTTTTTCTCTCTCACATACCTTCTCTTTCTCACTTCTTTTGCACTCCATCAATACATGAATGTATTGTGCCACTTTTTTATTATTTGTTATTATATAAATGCGAATACAATACGTTCTGCTATACTCACCAAATCTGCATTTTCAGCGGTAAAATGTTGTGGGTCCGGCTTCCTTCGGGAATTGGCAGGAAATGGCCGCGTACACACGCCACCTATGGCTGGCTATGGCATAACATATCGCGCGGTACGGTAGCTCTATATCGATATCATGTAAACATGAAAGTTCGTTTACTAGTCTTTTACAAAGCGTACTTGAATGTATGTTGGTAGCAGAGCGTGATGACAGGCTTCACATAATTACGGCGTTAATAGTCAACGTCTTGATGGAAGATCAACATCCGATCTCGAATGGTCAACACTCGAAGAGACCAGCGTCACGTAACTAACATCGCCAGGCAATGCATTGTCTCGCATGTACGTAATTGTGGCGTAGAGAGCGCACTCTGACTCGGACCAGAAAAATACTGAGTCGCCATTATAACACAGGAAGCATGCTAGAAAGAGGCTTGATACGTTGATGTATCTTCGAAAATGGGCTAATTTCTACCTTTTTGCCAATATTTTCCCAAATTAAAGTGCCATCAGGAGTAAAATGGTGAGTTAATGCATTCAACATGTTTCTTAGAGTATGAATGTGAAGCATAATTTTCATGCTTTGGTTGTGTTAAGTTAACATAATTTTCGGAAGATGTAGTGCATGGTTCCCTTACGTTCATACCACGTAAGTGAATGGCAATGAGTGTATGTGTGCCCATCCCCTTTACATGTGGGTACCTATACAGGTACCCACATCCCCACCTACATCAAAACATAAGGTAGGGTTTCTCCCCGTTCATTCATTCCACTTATGACATGACATTTGTAATCTATAAGGTGAAATTAAATCATTGAAAGATGTGTTTTTGATACTTACCCACTTTTCTTGCTATGAATCAGCCAATATTTCACGTTCATTTGCCATGCAGTCGCGTCGAGCGCTGATCATCGCACACGCTTGCGACGGAAGTACCGTGAAAAGTGTGTTGCTGAAATGACCTTTCGTTAGGTAGTCTTCGTCCAGCCATGAATTGATACGTTGTAAATTACTTACGCACATTATTGTATGCCTGTCAAATCGGAAATAAAGTGTGTGCCACGGAGTGCGCTTGAGATGAAACTACCGTATTTTGCTTGCGAATTGTTGTTTTTCAAACTTTTAAAGAATATGGATTTAAAAATTGTAACGACTGATTTTTGAATAGAATTAAATAAAATACGATGGAATATATTTATTTTTTATGAAAAAACGTACACACATTAAATTAAATTATACATTTTTACTTTGCAGTTTTAACAGTTGATGATGAGCCTTGCTTCCGACCAAAACAAGTTCGTATGATTGATGACGTAATACAATTTGCGCTAGCTACACGGTGAACGCCATTATTACGTGTGCGGTGATGCTGGATTGACGTGCAGTTCAGGACCAACAAATAAAATTGTAGCCCATTTCAATTTAGCTAGGGGCAACGTGACGCCTCCAAATGGAGGATTTTAAACCTGTCATCTAGCACGATCTGCAAAGTTAGGTGAGAAAATAAAAAAACACACAGTGATTAATTTAACGTCATATACAGTCCTACAAAAAAAAACGGGGGTTAGTGAAGTCACTACTGCTATACGGCAGTGTGACTTTTGGGCATACTTGGGCATACTTGGCCATACAGTTTCCCATTCGCTAGTGTACATCGCAACGCAGGCGTGGTTCTACCCATCCCCACATCTACACTGTAAGATGGTTCTGTATATACATACAGTAACCATTTACCTTACACTAGTGCTAATCGCGGTCGAAGTAACTTTTACGTTTTTTCTCTCTCACATACCTTCTCTTTCTCACTTCTTTTGCACTCCATCAATACATGAATGTATTGTGCCACTTTTTTATTATTTGTTATTATATAAATGCGAATACAATACGTTCTGCTATACTCACCAAATCTGCATTTTCAGCGGTAAAATGTTGTGGGTCCGGCTTCCTTCGGGAATTGGCAGGAAATGGCCGCGTACACACGCCACCTATGGCTGGCTATGGCATAACATATCGCGCGGTACGGTAGCTCTATATCGATATCATGTAAACATGAAAGTTCGTTTACTAGTCTTTTACAAAGCGTACTTGAATGTATGTTGGTAGCAGAGCGTGATGACAGGCTTCACATAATTACGGCGTTAATAGTCAACGTCTTGATGGAAGATCAACATCCGATCTCGAATGGTCAACACTCGAAGAGACCAGCGTCACGTAACTAACATCGCCAGGCAATGCATTGTCTCGCATGTACGTAATTGTGGCGTAGAGAGCGCACTCTGACTCGGACCAGAAAAATACTGAGTCGCCATTATAACACAGGAAGCATGCTAGAAAGAGGCTTGATACGTTGATGTATCTTCGAAAATGGGCTAATTTCTACCTTTTTGCCAATATTTTCCCAAATTAAAGTGCCATCAGGAGTAAAATGGTGAGTTAATGCATTCAACATGTTTCTTAGAGTATGAATGTGAAGCATAATTTTCATGCTTTGGTTGTGTTAAGTTAACATAATTTTCGGAAGATGTAGTGCATGGTTCCCTTACGTTCATACCACGTAAGTGAATGGCAATGAGTGTATGTGTGCCCATCCCCTTTACATGTGGGTACCTATACAGGTACCCACATCCCCACCTACATCAAAACATAAGGTAGGGTTTCTCCCCGTTCATTCATTCCACTTATGACATGACATTTGTAATCTATAAGGTGAAATTAAATCATTGAAAGATGTGTTTTTGATACTTACCCACTTTTCTTGCTATGAATCAGCCAATATTTCACGTTCATTTGCCATGCAGTCGCGTCGAGCGCTGATCATCGCACACGCTTGCGACGGAAGTACCGTGAAAAGTGTGTTGCTGAAATGACCTTTCGTTAGGTAGTCTTCGTCCAGCCATGAATTGATACGTTGTAAATTACTTACGCACATTATTGTATGCCTGTCAAATCGGAAATAAAGTGTGTGCCACGGAGTGCGCTTGAGATGAAACTACCGTATTTTGCTTGCGAATTGTTGTTTTTCAAACTTTTAAAGAATATGGATTTAAAAATTGTAACGACTGATTTTTGAATAGAATTAAATAAAATACGATGGAATATATTTATTTTTTATGAAAAAACGTACACACATTAAATTAAATTATACATTTTTACTTTGCAGTTTTAACAGTTGATGATGAGCCTTGCTTCCGACCAAAACAAGTTCGTATGATTGATGACGTAATACAATTTGCGCTAGCTACACGGTGAACGCCATTATTACGTGTGCGGTGATGCTGGATTGACGTGCAGTTCAGGACCAACAAATAAAATTGTAGCCCATTTCAATTTAGCTAGGGGCAACGTGACGCCTCCAAATGGAGGATTTTAAACCTGTCATCTAGCACGATCTGCAAAGTTTGGTGAGAAAATAAAAAAACACACAGTGATTAATTTAACGTCATATACAGTCCTACAAAAAAAACGGGGGTTAGTGAAGTCACTACTGCTATACGGCAGTGTGACTTTTGGGCATACTTGGGCATACTTGGCCATACAGTTTCCCATTCGCTAGTGTACATCGCGACGCAGGCGTGGTTCTACCACATCTACTAGTAGGGAGTTCGGTGACTTTTGGATTTGTTGAAGGAACCTCAACAAACTTAATATCATTGGAAAGCTTGTAAAGTGAGAAAAATAATGGTGCTTAAATCAACTTATTAGCTTCAATATTAGTGGAGATATTCCAATTTTAGAGGTAGAAGGTACAAAGTTTGGTTCTGCCAGTTTCAGCCGATGGACGGTAACTATGCTCTGCGCGTGCCCCAGCGCTATAAATAGAAAACGCATGCCTCAACATGGCTAAAAATATCAAAATCAGTACGTGGGCAATTTGTTTACATTGGATGATCGCAGCTTAGCGCTATTACTACTCCCATAGTAATGTATTTCAATGTGTAGAGAAATCAACACACTTTCATAAAATACTACTTTTCCATACCTTTTTCAGATTCCTTCCTCCAGTTTTAAACGATTTTTCGTCGATTTTTGGTGCCGAAAATCGATGCAAAAATGTCAGCAAAACAATCCTTCAAAAAAATCAATTTGCAAGGTGAAAATTCCAAAAAATTCCGGCGAATTTGGTGTCATTCGAAAGATCAGATTCTGCTCTACATGACAATGGCCTCAAATTCAACGTAGAGGGATTTTTCGAACCCCTACTCTGGCATGGAAGTTGGGAAAATGTATGCACTGTGGTAGCAAAATGAAGTTTTCAAGTGCAGTCGCTACCGCGACTACCGCGAAGTCTCCTAACTCACTGCGCATTCAGATTGTTTTTTCGGGTGTTAAAACATCGATTTAGGAACAACTAATGCTATATCCAGATCAAGGAAGGATTAAGCTTCAAGAGGATACCAATTTCATGGTAAAATATTGAAAAGTATGAATTCTACCCTAGGTTTTTTGTAGCAAAGTTTTGCGTGTTAGCAGATACAAATGCGTGATTGCGGTATTCGGTCGTTCTCCCTACTACTAGTAAATAGGTCCAGTGAACTCATCCCCATTACATGTGGGTACCTATACAGGTACCCACATCCCCACCTACATCAAAACGTAAGGTAGGGTTTCTCCCCGTTCATTCATTCCACTTATGACATGACATTTGTAATCTATAAGGTGAAATTAAATCATTGAAAGATGTGTTTTTGATACTTACCCACTTTTCTTGCTATGAATCAGCCAATATTTCACGTTCATTTGCCATGCAGTCGCGTCGAGCGCTGATCATCGCACACGCTTGCAACGGAAGTACCGTGAAAAGTGTGTTGCTGAAATGACCTTTCGTTAGGTAGTCTTCGTCCAGCCATGAATTGATACGTTGTAAATTACTTACGCACATTATTGTATGCCTGTCAAATCGGAAATAAAGTGTGTGCCACTGAGTGCGCTTGAGATGAAACTACCATATTTTGCTTGCGAATTGTTGTTTTTCAAACTTTTAAAGAATATGGATTTAAAAATTGTAACGACTGATTTTTGAATAGAATTAAATAAAATACGATGGAATATATTTATTTTTTATGAAAAAACGTACACACATTAAATTAAATTATACATTTTTACTTTGCAGTTTTAACAGTTGATGATGAGCCTTGCTTCCGACCAAAACAAGTTCGTATGATTGATGACGTAATACAATTTGCGCTAGCTACACGGTGAACGCCATTATTACGTGTGCGGTGATGCTGGATTGACGTGCAGTTCAGGACCAACGAACAAAATTGTAGCCCATTTCAATTTAGCTAGGGGCAACGTGACGCCTCCAAATGGAGGATTTTAAACCTGTCATCTAGCACGATCTGCAAAGTTCGGTGAGAAAAATAAAAAAACACACAGTGATTAATTTAACGTCATATACAGTCCTACAAAAAAAAACGGGGGTTAGTGAAGTCACTACTGCTATACGGCAGTGTGACTTTTGGGCATACTTGGGCATACTTGGCCATACAGTTTCCCATTCGCTAGTGTACATCGCAACGCAGGCGTGAGTGAACTGGACCATTTACACGCAACATATAGGAACTCGTGTATGCATCATGTACCTGCCCGACATTATCGGTGTCAACTCATTCATTCCACATTCATAAAACATTGTATACAAACACTGCTGTACACGACATATTAAGTCGTGTTTTAAATTAGCATTCGCTGCTTTTCAATGGTTAAATTACTTACAAATGTTAATGTCTTTTCGTCAGTGTTGACTCCTACCCGAAGCTCGGCCATCTTTGAAGAAGTGAAGCTACGACGCGCCCGTCTACGGTGATCATAAGCTAACCGTATAGTAAACAAGCTGCACTGGGGAACAATAGCATGCACGGACGTGCTTAGCCTTAACACAAGCCGTATACGGGCTGAACTAATAACGCTATGCCGTGAGCCAATATTAAAATCCGCGCAACATTTTTAGAAACCACGGAGTAGATCAAAACAAATAAAAAACATCTGGAAAGAAGAATAATGAACCTTTTTTGGCGTCATGTATCTAGCAAGCGCTAGTAACGTTCCTGTGCGATTCTTGTCAATAGATGGCTCACTGTTTTTATGTACATTTTTAATTCAGTGTACATGTGGAACACGTTTCGGAGTGTGCTGGAACTTACTCATTTTTTTCCAGAGAAAAAGAGCTCAAATGCCAGGAAAGTGAAGAGAAAGGACAACAAAAATAGCATATTTGGTATGTATAGTAGTTTAACTTTATTAATTTCTACAACATTCACCACCAACACCACTGTCAAAACCAAAATAGCAACACATACTTGTTGCACGGGCTTGAACATGTTGTCAAATAAGGCGCACGTATAACCAATGCTAATTGACCTATGTGTGAGTTCTACCACACATGGGTCAATTAGCATTGGTTATAATGACATTAATTATTAATGTCGCTAGATTTGAGTTACATGTTGAATCTCCAATGGAAAACATTCGCCTTATTTCATGATTAAAACACTATCGGAAACTGTATTTGTTGTCCATTAATAAAGTCAAACTACTAATAATTTTTACCAAATATGCTGTTGTATTGTCCTTTGAAATCCGAATCGTAATATTTGAGCTCCTTTTCTCTGGAAAAAAATTAGTAGTTGCTGCACACTCTGAAACGTAACACAAAGTATGGACCCGAAGCGTGCACGCCCACCCCGCGCTATAAAATCCCATCGCAAAGAAGATCGGTCTCATAGAATAACACGTGTTTCGTCGCGGCGGCGAGCGAGGCAGGCGCATCGTATATCGATGGGCAGGCGAAGCGAACACTCCGGGATCGAGAGCACAAACGGACGCGTCTGAATACTCGTATATGCACGTATTCAAGAGCAAGCTTCCTGCGCGATTTCTTGTCGGTAGATGGCATCAGCTAGGTATGTCGATGCTAACGCACTTTCCTATATGTTGCGTGTAAATGGTCCAGTTAACTGGACCAATTTACTAGTAGATGTGAGTTCTACTGCCCTGGTGAGAATATGCAGAATGTTCGACAAACACCGGGAAGGAGGTGGATAATTCCGGTCCTTCCAGTGTCGAGGTCAAGTACAATTCTGCCGAGATATGTGGTATCAAACGGCTCCAATCCCGCATGGATGTGTGCTGTGCATGTGCGATCGGCCGTATCGCGGCCATTCACGCTGCCTATTCAACTCCGCACCAGTAAATCCGCCTCCACACGTAGCCAGAGTCTCCCAGCGGCGGTACATGTAGCGCTAGCTACATGTACGAGGCGACCATCGCGTCCACATCCACGCCGTCTTCCGGGGCAATCGCGGGCCTTACAAACCGGGGGTGCCGTCCCTATACTACCGCTACGTTACGGGACATATAACATTGCTTTTCTACAACATGAATATAAAAATACAATTTTATTCTGCTTGTTTCTGTTCAAAGCGGCTGGTTCAAACGCCTGGTGTGTCTATCCCGTACACATAGCCAGCGAGCGGTACCTTTCGCGAACGATAATGTATGCATGACATCATTGATCGCGTGCGCACGCATCTCATTACGAGACTTGGCTGGCTTCTGGGTCGATTATGCATGCCATGAAAATGTGGTATCGGAGCGGTATCGGTCTGGAAATAGCACAGGGTTTACCCTTTTCGCCAGGTGTAGACTTTTTCGTATGTGGCGCAATATAAATGCATACAATACGGCCACATACGATCATGCCACTTTATATTAAAATGCTCATAAAAATAACTACACAACATCAAAGTCAAAAACTCACCTCATGAACAATGTAAAGCGTTTCCAATCGATTTGTATATTCCCTTGTAAAAATCCTGCAGTAAAAATGTGATATTTTCCGGTCCAAAATATCACACGGCGATTACTAGCATTGAATTAACCACAGTCATCGAAGTGTAGGGCGCGCGATGATAAAATTACGATGTGCCGTTTACGTATATCGAACGTAGAGGGCTTTATCATAGCCAACTACCGAGATCGCTGTAGCGAACTGCTGCGTAATCCGACTAAAGAGACGTCAATACTTGTAAACAACACGCGACTGCTGAATCGGATTTTGATACCGGTAGTCCGCATAACGGTACATGTAGCCTTTTGATCAAGTCGCACAATATGTTTTTTATAATTTGTTGACATCGTAAATTGATTGTAAATCAATAAAATTGGAAGTAGTACACATCTAAATTAGTTTTCTTAGTTTGATAATATTTATAGATTATATTAAATAGCAGCTGACAGCGATTATTTTTGGACAAAAACAATTAAATTGTCAACATATTTGACTTGGTGTCTTGAATTTAGCTAACCATATACGATCTATACAAAAGTCACGGAGCCCCGTGTATTACATGTCATGTGTCTACTGCGACAGATGCCGAGCAGAGGTAAGCACAAAATATCAATTTTACGCTAATTTTGTGGTGCTGTATTTTGATTTCACACATATTCCGCCGTAACAATTAACATTTGTATCACCTTATGACAAATTTGAGCCGATTTATTTTGCAGAAAGTAATCAACTGCAAGAAACTGTTTTGTCATTCCAATCGTATGGATTGTCATACCGTTATTTCCCACTACAGTCACAAGGGGCTTATGCAGTAAGCCCCTTGACTTGCAGGGGTGCCTTTTCGCTGCATTCTCTTCCCACAATTCATTTCGATGCTTACGTCATTGGCTTTCTGAACGCCCATTCTACACGTTGATACCAAATTCGATACGCGACTCTTTGGACAAAATCTTGTGAAAGAAGGTCTTCTGTTTTTCGCCAAAATGGATTTTGAGCTATTCGGGATGCCGTTTATAAGGTAAGTTTTCGATATTTCGAAAATTTTGTATGTGAATGATGATAATTTATCTGAATTCTACATACTTTTATCGATCGTTTCATTGCAATTTTCTTGTGTGCGAGTGTTGATAAAGTTGTTGACATGGACATTATGCATGGTTTTGCAGTCCCGATATACAGTAGATCGACAAATCTATCGCTTTCATGGCCTTTTTGACATTATTATTGTTATTTTCACTGTCAGCATTCTAGCGATAGACGCTACCCATACACTGTGCCTTAAGAGGCAAGAACACCGTAGCTCTGCAGTAAAAGTTACTTACGGAAAATCTTTTTTTTTTGCACATAAAACACAACATATTTAGTATTTTGAGCGGCATTTGTAGCCCTATCAATACATTTAGGGCTGCTATAATACTTTAACTCACCGATCTCGTGTGTCACTATACATGTCATTCTATAATTACGGCGAATTGTGAGATTTTCCACGATTTTCCATCACTCTTCGTCGGTCTTTCGCCGTTCAAACTGCCGTTATCGTACACAGATGCAATAATTACGTCATCGTACGGTATCGCTAGCGTGCACACACACAAAAAAAAAAAAAAAAAACGACGCAAAATTAAAATGAGTTATTTGACTTGACAAACTGTTACCGCTACATTTTTAGCAAATAATTGTGGGCCAGCGATTCCAATAATTATTCGGTAGCGGTAACAGTTTGTCAAGTCAAACAACTCATTTTAATTTTGCGTCGTTTTTTTTTTTTTTTTTTTTTTTTGTGCACGCTAGCGATACCGTACGATGACGTAATTATTGCATCTGTGTACGATAACGGCAGTTTGAACGGCGAAAGACAGACGAAGAGTGATGGAAAATCGTGGAAAATCTCACAATTCGCCGTAATTATAGAATGACATGTATAGTGACACACGAGATCGGTGAGTTAAAGTATTATAGCAGCCCTAAATGTATTGATAGGGCTACAAATGTCGCTCAAAATACTAAATATGTTGTGTTTTATGTGCAAAAAAAAAATGATTTTCCGTAAGTAACTTTTACTGCAGAGCTACGGTGTTCTTGCCTCTTAAGGCACAGTGTATGGGTAGCGTCTATCGCTAGAATGCCGACAGTGAAAATAACAATAATAATGTCAAAAAGGCCATGAAAGCGATAGATTTGTCGATCTAGATATACAGTAGCTATCGTCGTACTTTTTTGTGCATGCACAGTGGAGCGCTCTGGCACGTGTGCGTGGGGCTGGCCTAATAAATATTCATATGATTTTCATGCGCAAGCGCACTTCGGCTGTACTGGCGCTCGGCGAAGTCATATAATGGGAATACACGATGAATGGGACAGCGGGCTATGTGCCGTACAATTATCATTTCAATCATGACGATTAATGTGTTTGACAATGACTCCCTACTTTCTATCTTTGACTTTGTGTTTTCTATAATATATATTTTATTTTAAATATAAAAAAATAATGTAAAACTATTATAGGTGACTTAGGTCTACATACATTCAATTAACATTTATTCAGCATCATAAAATATAATACATATATACAATAATGGTGAGTCATACAATTATACATTTACATACATATCATATGCCAGGGTTATTTAATAATCTATAGACAGGATGGCTGCCATTTTGAATGTATGGTCGCATATCGTGACTATATGCACATGTGTAATTAAATAACATCTGTACACGCACGTTTCGATAGTAGTTACATTTAGTATTTGTTGCATGAATAACCACAATAAAATTAAAATTATATATCAATGGAGTTATATTTAATATGATATTAAATGTTTGTATTATCTTTCAAGTGAAATTGAAAATACAAAATGTGTCAATGTGCCATTTATGATGTTTGTCATCATGACAAAAACCAGCTACACTTATGCACAGTATAGTTTTCTATAGAATTCTGAAGTAAAAATGCAAAATGGTTGCAACAAGCGCAAGGATTATCATGGAAAAAAGTGAGAAAAACTCCGCCTCGGCAATCAAAATTTGTTAGTGATGCTGTGATATTAAAGGGTACCACCACCCAAAAATAATAATCTTTTTATAGAAAGGTAACATCTTTAGTATTCCATTCCTTCAATAAGTTCTCAAAAATATGTTTTCAGAAAAAAATATATAATTGGAAAACTCAGCCATGCGGTCATGCGGTCTGAATGCGCAGACTATTATGCGAGCAGAGCCAGCGGCGCTCTATGCAGAGCGAACGAATCATCCGGGATTCTATTGACGTACGCGTGAATTGCATTGGCGCACTCGCAAATGCCTGGCCCGTGTGGAACCACGAGATAGCCGTGGTTCCGTAAGTGGTGGAAATTAATTGCTTTGTTTATGAATTACACAACCCTTTGCAAAATGTTGGGTATCTATTTGATATCACAAAACGGTTCCAAAACATATAATGATGTGTTGTCCTTTGCCTGGTGGTCCCCTTTAAGTATAGTGCCTTTGTTCAACGCATTTCTGTATCAGCACCGTGTACTGAAGAGCTTGAATATTCTTTGTTTATGAGTTGAAGCACTTTTTGTCAGTAATTTAGCGTCTGTCTGACGTTCATTGTCATATTAAAAGCTTGTTTTATGCATTGACATGCTCAGAATTGGAGCCTTGGGCGAGCAGAGGCAACAGAATGGATACCTTGGGCGCTCAATCCCTAATTTTGTGGTCGCTATACACAGATTTGTGTAGGGACCCAAAAGGATGGTCGCTGGTCGCGTTAGACAGGTGGTCGCATTACGCAGGTCGCTTAACACATGATTTTTCACGGGGGGACCAGAGAGCGGTCGTTATGAGCAGGTGGTCGCATTGGCAGGTTTGACTGTATATGATTCCCTGTCTCGGTCCCATGCGAAGATTGCTTTGAGTGTTTTCAAACAAAAGATTCTCTGTCCCATTTTCTAAGACTTAGAGTTAGACTAGTCTATCTCTTCACAATTGATTGGACCATGATTTATAGTAGATGTGTATCTCGGCAAAATTGATGAAAAATTGTGTCGCCAGTGATCCTGCTCTTCTAGAGAAAAGATTTTTAAAACTTTACACCAAAACAAATTTACTTTTATTTGATAGTGAGGGTCATTCACATAAAAGTTACCATAGATGTACCGTATTTGTCGGTGTATTACCCGCTCCGATGTATTAACCGCACCCCCAACTTTGGCCATTTTTCCATGAAAAAAAAAAAAAATTTGATAGTATAATTCTTGATTTTTAGTCTTTAGATGGTCAGCATTTTCTTAGGAAAGGTACCAAAAATAGCTTATCTATCAGAGAAGTTTTGCCTATGAATTTTGTTTTATTTACTGAAGCCTCCGAAGTAAATAAAGAAAATTATCAGGCCTTCTTCACAGCAGAAGAATCTATAACTTCTGTTGAATTTGCCACACGGATCACTACACATGGGACTACATAAAACGTTAGACAACAAAACGAAGATTTCACCAATAAAACAATCAGAACGGAGATTTAAAAAAAAATGTACCTTAATGTTATTCCTTCTTTCTAGTTCAAATTATGTTGAATCTACTCTTGAAAACTGTTTCAGGGGATAAGAAATTACGATCGTTACTTGCGAGTGCATTGTACTGATATACGATCACTATGTTGTCATGTCAGCTCACATGTTTTGAAGGGTGGATTATTATTTGAGTATTAGCACTCAATAGTTTAGCATAATTTTGATGACATATCGAGTGCTACAGTGTACAACGTACCAATTTCTTATTTAGCACATGCGGAAATCGCACACGTGTGTGCATTCAGCGGCGTGGCCTTTCACCTGAACGAACGCGCGCCTGTGCTACCCGCAGCGCTAGCATGCACACCGCCAGCGCGCACCGGCGGGGCAGCGCGGCGGCTTGGGACCGGGTCGCGTCGGGAAAGAGAATTCCCGCCTGAGCTGCTCGGCCAGTCGCGCGGGTGCATGTTAGGATTCGTACTAAGATCGTGAATCTTCCAAGCCGCTTTCGCAGCAACAACGAGCAATATTTAGGAAGAGGTAAAAGAGAAACAAAAGACACTGCATGGCTTGTTTTGGGGGGAATATGCTTGTATTTCCCGTGCATCGTATGAGTATGAATGCCTTGCTGAGGTGGACTTTGGTCACTTGTGAATCTTATCTCCGTGTATTAACCGCATCGTAATTAAGGCCCGGCGCTGGCTAGGCAATTTGCGTGTACAATTTTCCAATCTCCGTGTATTGACCGCTCCCCCCATTTTGGAGCTTTTTTTTGAGAAAAAAGGTGCGGTTAATACACCGACAAATACGGTAAGTGATTGAAAGTGAAATAAACAAATGACAGGGCACTCTGACACCTATGCCATATCGTAAACACAGTAAACAAGTTCGTGAGATTAACCAAAAATGTTAAAATATTTCTAACTATAATAAAGTATAATCTCACCAAATAAACCAACTGTGGATAGGGGGAGGGTAAAATTAAAGACAATTTGAAACTTACATTGAGCCTTCTGATGTCAAAAGATGTTTTTTTCGGGGGCTCTTTTGGGCATTTCGGGGGTGAATTCGCCCGCCGCCCCCGTTTATTTTTTTTGCTGACACAGACACACATTAACAGTGCAATACAAAGCACAGTCGACCAAGCCTAACCATTTCGTGCCCGAATTTGGGTTGCGGGTGAAAACTGGTGAGCGTGTGGTCGATATTGACGCATGCGCAGTGCATGAAAATGTCGTCATCTCGACGCGTTGACTAGTCAACATGTCAAACCAAAAGCAGCCTAATGCCTATTGCTGACTGCTATTCACTGTTTGTTTGTCTTTCTTGTTTTGCTCTTTCTGTACAAAGCAAGTCTTTCACATCATCACATCACATCAGGGTACGGAAAAGAAGGATGACTCCTGTAGACTTTCCAGTCTTCTCTGCGTTGATTGTTGCTTTATAATACTGCAGTTTGGTTCTCTTCTCTATCTCATGTTTGTGCCTATATATCAATCCTATCAAACTGCAGGTGCTTAAAGAAGAATTCCGGACGATTAAAAAAAAAAAACAGTATATTGGAAATAAATCTTGGGATGTGCTTGAATATTTTCAGGACTTGACTCACTTTGGTTGATTTCTATGAGATTTTTCTAATGTCATTAACTCTGAGGAAATAATTAAATTTACCGCACACAATCATGAGACCCTCACGTAGCACCATCACTTTGCTAAATTTCTTGAGTAGGCTTGAATCCGGTGCCACTGCATTGTGATCACTGCATGTGTCATTTATAATAGCCGGTCATGCAGAGCCAGCAAATTCAATAACCACGTTTACGGAACTTTGTGTCTATTTAAATTCCAATGAAAGCCAAACGTGTTACAATATCGGGCAGGCAAGTATTTTCAAACAGTTCAACAATGCAGTAATGCTCAAAGGCACGGTCAGTGGCGCAGCGTGGACTAAACTATTCATGATCAAGCATTGTATTGGTCCGATCAAAAGAACACATTCGCTGCAGTGCAGTGTAAAAACATAGATAGGCGCATAGTGAGGGTCGCACGTCACAAATTGGTGCATTGTGGGATAGAACAAGCTCGCTCACGAATTTTGTGTCATTAGAACTTCAAAACCAATTATAAGAACCCACAATCATACTTTTTTCATACAAAATTGTGTTTATTATCCTAGAATATCTGTCTTTCAATCATTAGAAGCTTGAAGTCGTATGGAAGTCCACTTTAAAGGCCCTGGCTGCAATTTTGCCTACCACATCTCACTTATCCTGCTAGGCTGCTTATGGGGAAACAAGTGCAATGCTGTCTACCAAATCTACATTGTTAATTGTCCTACTAGTTTGGTTGACCATTTACAAGTCATACATGTACTCATTTACCTCGTAGCACAGAATACTTCTATAAGAGACGATGCATGTGTTGGTGGTTGATGATCAAACACCAACCATGTTTTGTCTAGCTGCATCGTCTGCTACACACAACAGTCTGGTAATGCATGTATGAGTGATTGCTAGAATGAGTTTTTTTGTACAAAATGTACATGATTCTCTTTCTATTTCTTCACTACAGGTGCTTAAAGGCCCAGGCTGGGTACACCTGTCCGCGATCCTGCTACTGGAGTGAGAAAAACAATGTTAGCTTCAGCTGTCTGCCCTTCTTGTTTTCTTTCTGTACAAAACTAAATAATGTAGGATAGTTCTGTTATTGCCACTTTTCTATCCAATGTGTAGATCGCTATGATTTTTTAAAACAAAAATATGATTCTCTCTTCCCCTCTCTCTAACTTGTAAGGAATTACTAAATTGTTTAGGCGCATATCGATTGACATGAATCGCTTCAACTGTGATCAACAGGAAGATCAGGATTGGGGCTTGTAGATTCAGGTTACCAAGTCGTTGGATCATGTTCACCAGGTCGGCAGAAGAAAGTCTTGTTTCTTTAGATCCTTGTCATCATTTTTCATTTTTGTTATTTGAGCATATCATTAAATCCTTTTAAACTCTTCACTGCAGGTGCTTAAAGGCCCAGGCTGCCTACACCTGTCCCCGCTGCAATGTTACCTACTGCTCACTGTCCTGCTACCGGAGTGAGAAGCATGCTGACTGCTCCGAGTCCTTCTATAAGAACAACTTCATCCAGGCCCTCAAGGAAACAAAAGGAAGGTATGTACCTGTAGCCGAACATGTCTTAGTGGTCATCTGTCTACAATACTCCAGGGCTCGTCACTTACACTGGCCCGGGGCCAGTGAAGTTGCACTTTGGACCAGCAAAAATGTATATAACTTATTATAAGTCATATATTGTGGCCCGATTGGGCAAGCAGATTTTCAACCCTCCATTGACAAAATTTGAAGAAAGAAAATCTTGTTTTCTTCCCTGCTATGCTTGATCTATAATCATAGGTTTGATTAGGATAGTGGTATTTTAAATAGTAAAAAATGTTGTCATGAAATCCAATTTTGGGTCCAGTAAATTTTTCTTTTGGGCCACCAACAAACGGAAAGAAACTGTTTCACTTGCCCTTCAGGGACACTGGCGCAATGGGTGAGTGTGGAGCCTTTGATACTCCCATACCCAATCTGCCCATAGAGTATAATCACCTATTCAAGTGATCCCCTGCAGAGAAAAACAATAATGGAACCTGTCTCTTTATAGAGGCTGATTGTCTACAGTGGCCACTTTTCTTGTTTCCCTTTGGAGGTCACTATCATGGGCGTCGATACTTATGTAATACCTATTCATCAGGGGGGATGAATGAATAGCTCACCCCCCCCCCTGATGAATGGGTATCAATGACAGATCGACGCCCATGGTCACTATAGACAGGTGTGACTGTGTTCATTGGCCTACGGTAGTTGAAGTGATTGGGGGTGCACACACTATGTATTTCTTAAGGATCCCCCCCCATAGGATCCCCCCCGCCCCCCCCCCCCCCCCCCTGTACGTACTTGCAGGCTATTTAACAATTCAAGTAAGTAGCAGTTGAGTTACAATACTAAGTGCAGGGCCCCATGACATAAAGATTCACAATCAATAGTATGATGAATCGATTGATTGTACAATCAATTGATTATTTGTACAATAAATCATGAATATTTTTGTTACAGGGCACAGGTCTTCATGTTATGTAGAATTCTGTTATCTTTTTTTTTTTGGGGGGGGGGGAGGGGAATGTGAATAAAAATCTTTGAGATGTTCCATTTGTATTTTATTTATTTTTATTTTGCTTTGCAGTTCAGATGATAAGAAGAAGATGCTGGAGATGCTAGCAAGACTGGAATCAGAGGAACATCAGGTGGATAGCGATGAAGAAGAAGATGCAGGCGCATCCAGTCTTGAAAACAGGCTAGCAGGGTTGGATCTTGGTAAGACTTTGTATGCTTGTGTCTCCTCCAGATTTAAATAATGTCCTTCCATCGCTAGATCATTTTGATGAACATCTCGTTGACATGGATCAGGTCCTCATCACTGTAGCAGCACTCCAAAATATGGTTTCTTTGTTTGGATCTGACTGCAGTTTGCAGCAAGACTGATAGGCGGACATTAATTTTATTAATTTTTAATGTTTTTATAAGCACTACAGCAGATACACTCCATAAACCAGATCACACAGTGTCATAATGGTCGTTTATACATAAATACATGTCCATATTATATGATGAAGTAACTTTTGCTAGATTGTCTTGTTGTTTTACACACTGTATGAAATGTCCTGCTGGCCAAATTTTCTAGCCTAGTCAAATTGATTCATGGTTACATTGCATCATTTGATCATACATATTTGGTTTGTTGACCTGATTTAACCAATCGACTATCAAATAAATCTAGAATTACCAAAATCCCAGTTTCATTTTACCCACACATTAAACATTGAATACTCTGAAGAGTAAATGTAGGCCATTTTGTTTTTTCACTCCAATTAAAACACACCAATCAAAATCATACAATTCAACTACTGTACTGCCTAAGAATGCAGTATGACTAAAATGAAAGCAAAAAGAAATACAATGAAATTACCACAGACACACAGACAGTAACATTATTTCAAAGTTCAAACTGTTTCTTACAATGTTTTTGTTATCTGTAGATGCTGAACCAGATAAGGTGTGGGAGAGACTGACTTCGCAGGAGAAGCAGGAGTTTGATGAGGTTCTTCGTGGTGGAGCACTCAGCACCATGCTGGAGGAGTGGACTCCGTGGTGGACAAATCACGTATGTAAATATTATATGGGCCTTATTGAAGAAAGAGTTGCAATCGATTGAAAGTGTGGAATTAATTGCAAGTCGGAAATTATGTATATAAGAACCAATCGGATTTGCAAATTTTGTCACAAAATCTGACTTACAATTGCAACTAAACAATCGCTTGCAACTTGCCATGTTCTTAAAACCCCACCAGCTTAGTTCCATGCTATTCAAGTGAATTGTAATTGGTACAGTTTTCCTAGTTCCTCAACTAGGGTTAGCTGGTTTAGTCTTAGGTACATACTAAGTTAACCCTAGTAAGCAACTAAAAACTTGTGTGTGTAATGTGTAGCAACATCATCCAAAATAGACTTAGCAAGAAACTAACCTAGTGGGCTATGATGAATATGAGCCCTGGTCTAATAGCTTTGATATTGTTGGTTACATTTGCAGATATAATTCCTCTGACTTTGTTGTAGAAGATGGGATATTGTCTGGGCACTGTATATGGTTTCAATACTGGGCAATGCCCATTTTTCTTGCCTATTTAATTTTGCAAGGGATCTAATAACTTTGCTGACATGTGCAGAAAGTGATGAATGGTTGGTATGATGTGTAGTTTTCTGAGCTGATTGTCCTCTGAGTATTGTGTCAACATTTCACAATAAATGGATGTTATGTGGCCGAGTGATGAGCGAATAAGCAAAGTGATATTTGCTAACTCGTTGCACTCACTTTACACACAGTTATGACTATCCAGGAGAGAGTTAAAAATCTAAACACAATTGTAAATCTTTCTAACGAATGGGGAATTTGGAAAACCAAAACTTGTTCCATGCTTCTATAGGTAATACGAATAGAACAAATTATGAGAGAACCACTAGATTTCTAATGAAAATTTAGGGATTTGCACTATGTTACTAGATCCCATTATGTAACTTGAGACAGTTTGGAAGTTAGTTGTTTTAATTTCTTTTCTTTTCTTTATTTACAGGACAGGGAGCTTATCACAGATATAGGCGAGAATGTCAAGCTGCCAACGTCAAAACAAGTGCAGACACTCAAGCCACCTCCCTTGCTAGACTCCGTCCCCAGTCTCTCAGAACTGATAAAGGCATCACCATCTCCACTGATCGTCTTCAATCTCATCAATGTTTTGTATCCTTTCATAACTTTTATTTGAAAAGTTAAAGCCTTCGCAACTTTAATTATGTCTTTGTAAAATCTTGTATAATCCCTTCAGAGTTTTTCTGCAATTTTAGCAAACTGGGTATTTTCTCTAAATTTTGTTCAGATGGATATTAATACTTGTAAGGATCCTCAACATAAATATCAATTGTATGATTTTGCGGGGCAGTTTTCTCAAAAAAATGTTGTTGTTGCTATTTCTACATACTCATAAGGAACACCTGTTGTAAATTTGGCTGCGAATATGCTCTTTAAATTGCTGTTTTCTTCTGAAAACCAATTTTTATACAAACATTTAGATAAATTCTTGCTTTCATTTTAATACTTCACAATCAGCATGCTAAAGGTTACAATTCATCACATATGTAGAGATGTATTTATACAACAACAATTGATCAAATTGATCAAATTATTGGGTGTATTCATACAATGTGACCTGAAATGGGATGCCCACGTCAACGCGATGATCAAGAAGGCCAACTCCCGCATCTACATCCTGAGACGCCTGAAACATTTCAACCTACCAGTGAAAGATCTTATCACGATATTCACCACCATTCTACGCCCCGTTCTAGAGTATGCTGCCCCAGTGTGGACCGGCGGGATCACGAAGCAACAGCGAAGTGCCCTAGAACATATCCAAAAACGCGCTCTCAGAATAATCCTGGGAACACTGTACACCACGTACGACGAAGCAAGACGAATGTGCAACTTACAAACATTGGAAGAAAGAAGAGAACAACTTTGTATTTCATTTGCCAAATCCATACTTATTCCCTCTAGTAAACTGCACCACCTCCTCCCCCCTCAGAAACTGCATACCCATCAAACTAGACAAAAACAAACTTATACTACACCTCGTTCCCGCACATCCAGGCACCAAAATAGCCCACTCCCACATATGATATCATTGTTAAACAAATTAACGTAATTTAATTGTTCTCAAGTTTTCCGGCAGGCTGTCTGTACTCTATCACCTTCTTCAAGCTTATTTTAATGTCAGTAATTTTGAGGAAGGAAACTTATAGTACTATTGTCTTCTCCTACATGTACTATCACATGTTTCATTATTATGATTAATCAGTGATTACATTATAGTATTTTGATCCAAAACTATTGTGCAATATGTTTTATCACTACTGTGTTTAGACAAGTGCAATCACCATCATTTTCGCTAATTGGCATTTACCCCATCATCCATGTCATTATCACCATCATCACCACCAAAGTCATCCCCAACAATGTTATCATTTTCACAACCATCGTCGTCACCATCAACACCATGCTCATCAATCTCATCAATCTCATCTTCAGCATCATGATCACCATCATTATCATCACCGTCATCACCATCACTGTCATGCAATCATCATCTCCCAAGACACACATTTCTTTTGACACCACATTCATTATTTTCACTTTGTTAAAATTGATATATGATACATGTGTAAACAAGCAATTTTGTATTTTTAACTCGTTACGCATCATTTTTATTATATTGTATGTGCTCTAGTTTATATAACTCGTAGAATTGATTATTATAGGTTTCATATTATAGTATTTTGTATATTTTTTTTAATATAAATAATTGCCCAAATTGCTCCCCTCATGATGAATATTAATTTTTTATGATGAATAATAATACACATGTATAACGCACTGAACAAATAATTATTGGATCTATATAATAATAGATTTACTCTCATATAAATTATAATTGCCAAAATTACATTCTTTTATGATGAATAATTTTGATGAGGTATAGAATATAGAATATGATATTTATATAAGTAAAACAAAATGATTGATATGTTAGTTAAATTGGAGACTGGGTTATAATTAAAATGTATGATGGGCTACTTAAACATATTTTATTGCAATTTAAAACTTAATCTTAGCGATCTTACTTTTTATCTCTGTGTTAAATGTTTATTGTCCTTGTAATACTGTTTTTCTTTTTGTTCAATCGTACCATGTTTATTAAGTTCAATATTTAATTGTTTACTTAAGGAGCTCCTTGTTTTGAAGTTGAAGTTAAGTTATTTTAATTATGTATTGTCTTTGTAAAGTATCTGCAATTCAGCCATGTGGCTGCGAATGATATTATTTTCAATAAAACCATTTCAATTTCAATTTCAATTTCAATTTCACCTTGACTTCTAATTCACCATGTCAGATACTGCTATGCATTCGTTGCCAGGCTGTACAATGGTGGACACATTGATATACCACTTCATGCAGTACAGGTAGGTAACCACCCAACCTATAGGTGTACCAAAAATATCAAATAAGCATTGTATAATTATATAATATTGAATGGCATTGAAGGAGATACCATGCTACATAACATTGCCAGATATGCAATCCAAACCGAAGTTAGTATGATTTCATGATTTTGTCATATTTGATAAACTGTGTCGTATACTGCTATGCATTTGTTGCAAGACTGTATAATGGTAGACATATTGATATACCATTACATAACCACCCAACAAATTTATGTGCAAGTATTATTATATATATATCACTTTTCAGTGTAATAATAGACCCTATGTAATTATTCAGGATAATTGTAACTGTGTAATTTCATAGGTTTTTAAGAAGATAAACGGGAACATACAGGACTGAACATTTTCAAATAAACTAGCAATTAGGACTTATGCATTTCTCTAAAAATGATTATTTATAATGACCTGCGTATAGCTATATTTTCTTCAAGGTTATGGTATTGTGTATTCTCACTTTGACAGAGTTTTCTGGAGTTGTGTACAGTGATGTCAGCCAACGCAAGCTTCTCATCTGTCGAGGATGCCATCCAAAGTGCCATTCATACAATAACTCAGGTAAACTTTACTTAAAGGGACTTAGTAACATTGTACAAATCCTCAAAATCCAATCGGAATACTAGTGGTTCCCTCATATCTTGTTGTATTCTTATTAACCAAAAAAGCATGGGACAGGTTTCAGTTTTTCAAATTTCCCTTTCGTTAAAAAGATATTTACGATTGAAGTGTTCAGATGTCAAATTATCCAACGGATTGTCAGAACCGTGTACAAAATGAGTGCAATAAGTGAGTGAATGTCACTTTGCATTTTTGCTCATTACTCGGCCATATAAAGTCCATTTCACTTGAAATTTCACACAAAACCCAGTGGACATATCAGATAACAACAATATACATTGTATCAACCACTCATCACTTTTTGCACATGTCAACAAAGTTACTAGATCCCTTTAACACTTTGTGCGCTGTACAGTAGATCCCCCCCTGGCCAGATTATTTTAGGCGCTAGTTCAAACGTGTACCCATAATCTGGCGCCCGCACCCTAGGCGGCTAGCTACTTGCGCTTGGTCATTACGGTCGCTAGCATCACGCACGCACGCATGTGCCGCACGCATCGTATATTGTGTGCGCGCGCATGCACACAATACCCGCAATGTCTGTGACTAAAGTCAAACGAAGCGCGATGCTGTTTGTGACTATAGTCACAAACGGCGCATAAAGTGTTCAAGGTATCTAGTTACATTGTCAAAATCCACAAAACTTATGTTGAACTCTAGCGTTTCTCACATACAGTACCTCAATAGATAGAAGCATGGTACTGGTTTTGTTTTTCAGAATTTCTCTTTACCGTAGTTATAAAGATATTTTGATGAGGGATGTATTCGAATTTGAATGCCTCCAATGGAGACTAACAACTGCTCATTTCTTGGTTCTACAGAATGTTCACACATTACACTCTTACCATGTACTTTTATAACAAATACTTGATATTTTAAACATTATTTATTTCCTTATATTCTTTTTATCAGCTGAAATTATCTAAAAGTAAAACAAAATTCTTACTATCAGTCATGTTAATAAAGGGTACCACCACCCCAACATAATATTCTTATAAATAAAAAATACAGCTTTAGTAGTCCATTCCATCAACAAGTTCAGAAAATATGTTTCCAGAAAAAAATATATAAATAATTGGAAGACGCATCACCATTCTAAAGCATGCGTTCATGGGTCTGCATGTACAAAGACTACCTTTGTCAAGAGCGAACGAATCGTCCGGGTTCTATTGTCCCCAAACGTACGCGTGAATTGAATTGGTGCATTCGCAAATGTTTGGCGCGTACGGAACCATGAAATAATACTGGTTCCGTAAGTGGTGGTAACTAATTGCATTGTTTATGAATTGCAGAACCCTTTGTAAAATGTTGGCAAAACCAGGCAAAAGAAGCTAATTAATTTCCGTCAACCAAGATGTAATGTGGTCTATATCTCACTTGGTCAGGCACATCGTCACCCTCTGTCTGTGTTGAAGCAGCATTGTCCAGTTATTGTTTGTACATGTGCTTTTGTTAGCTGAAATTGTACCCAAGTGAAGGAAAGAACCTAATTTCCATTCTTTATTTTAAAACAGCACTGTTTGATTGTTGCATTATTGTTTGTATCGTCCCCTTTTTAGCTTAAATCGTACTAAGGCTGTCGATTTCGGGTATATTTACTACCCGGGACTCGCGATAATTTTTCGGGCGAGTCCCGGGTACCCGAAATTTATAAATTTGTTGATTTCGCTATAGGCATGTCACGCCGCTGGGAAACATGTTCATTCAAGTGACAAAAATGCAGCGCATTTATGACAATAAATCATCTTATAAAATACAGCAAATTCGTAAATCAATTTTTTGCTTTTTTTCGGGATATCGAGTATCGATTTTTGCGCCCGGGACTCGACATTTTTCGGCGGGACCCGGGTACCCGGGACTCGTCAACAGCCTTAAATCGTACCCAAGTGCAAGAAGCTAGTTAATTTCTGTCATCCAAAATGTTGTCCATATCTCACTTTGTTTGATCAAGTCATCACCCTCTGTCTATGTTGATCCAGCATTGTCTGACAGTCCAGTTATTGTTTGTACATGTGCCTTTGTTAGCTGAATTCGTACCCAAGTGAAAGAAGAAAGTACCTAACTTCTATCCCTTTATTTTGAGAAGGGCACTGTTTGATTGTTGCATTTTTGTTTGTTTCTTTCCTTTCTACCTGAAATTGTACCCAAGTGAAAGAAGCTACTTAATATCAGTCGTCCAAGATGTGGTCCACCTCTCACTTGGTTGGAGCATGTCATCACCCTCTGTCTACGTTTAAGCAGCATTGTCTGATAGTCCAGTTATTGTTTGTTTCTTCCCATTTTTAGCTGAAATTGTACCCCACTGAAAGAAAGTAATGTATCTAACTACTATCACTTTATTTTGAGACAGCAATGTTTGATTGTTTAATTATTGTTTATTTCTCCCCTTTCTAGCTGAAATCGTACCCAAGTGAAAGAAGCTACTTAATATCAGTCGTTCAAGATGTGGTCCATATCTCTATTGGTTGGATCAAGTCATCACCCTCTGTCTGTCTGTGTTTGAAAGAAAATGAGAAGAGGCTTTTACTTCCCTTATCCAATAACTTATTTTAACATTTTCTTTCAACCTTCTGTCTTTTTGTATATTCCTTCCTCTTCATTTTAGCAGAAATCATACCTGAGTGAAAGAATCTGCTTAATATTTGTCCTCCAAGATGTGGTCCATATCTCTCTTGGTCAGAACAAGTCATCAGTATCTATCTGTGGTTGAGAGAAAGTGAAAAGGGGCTTTTGCTTCTGTATCCAATGACTTATTTTAACATTACATTGTATTATATTGTTTTCATTCTATATTTTTTGTTTTAGCTAAATCCTATCCAAGTGAAAGAAGCTACTTAATATCAGTCATTCAAGATGTGGTCCACCTCTCTCTTGGTCGGAACAAGTCATCACCCTCTGTCTGTGTTGATGCAGCATTGTCTGATATTCCAGTTATTGTGTGTATATTTGCCTTTGTTAACTGAAATCATACCCCAGTGAAAGAAAGTACCTAACTTCTATCCCTTTATTTTGAGACAGCAATGTTTGATTGTTTAATTATTGTTTATTTCTCCCCTTTCTAGCTGAAATCCTATCCGAGTGAAAGAAGCTACTTAATATCAGTCGTTCAAGATGTGGTCCACCTCTCTCTTGGTCGGAGCAAGTCATCACCCTCGGTCTACGTTGAAGCAGCATTGTCTGATCTCCACGAGCTTTTCAAGAAAGGCAGAGCCATTTACAAGAAATGTGAGTAATTCACTTTTGAGTTTGACTCCTCATGACTAAGTTTGCCCTTGATGTTTTCTCTTCTTCTTTTTTTTTTAAGGAAAATCAAAATCAATTAATGTTCTGTTTGAAACCTACTGGTAACTATTATGGGAAATTGCATACTTATTATCAAATAAGTATGAGCATGTGCTTTAAAATGTCATCCATTACACAATGCTGGAAACTTGTTTGCCTCCTAGCCCTAGTAAGTAAAAACAAGATTTGTCAGATCCTAGTGGCCCAAAACAAAGAAAAGCATGACAATTTCTGTTACAAGTGTTGCCCATTCAGGCCAGTCAAATCAAACATCAGTGAAATTTGGCAGCCCAAAAATCGTATTTCATGAGTAATCTTTATGTAGAAGCCCCAGGCCAGCGGGCTTGTCTTATTCTGAGCATTGCATTACACATGGATCTTGAAATTTCAGGAGCCATTTATTATATTTCATTCTCACATTTTGTTTCTTCTACTCATTTTCCTCCTTACTCCTCTCATGTGATGTTCACCCTTTTCTGTGTCTATCCATTTAATTTTGTACAACATAGGTCTTTTACTTTTCATTATATTCTCTTTAATTAATTCCAGCGTGACAGACGGGACATCCACTCATGACTTTTTAACAGTATTGATTGATTTGTAGGCAAATAGTTCAACATTAACAGGAGTTTTTATGCTTATGATATTAAATTGCAGTCATACTTTCAAAATATATGAGTTTAATTTTGTGTGACCTCTGACCTAGTTGTCAGTGGGTCGTTAAAGTCAGCGTGACAGACGGGACACACTTTTACCATGCTTTTTTCACGACCTTACTTCATTTAAAATCCCTGCTCACTGGATGGTCTTACAAGGTTGCTTATGTCTGTGGGTTATTACTTGCCTAGGGCCAGTTGTATGCCACTACCAAGGGAAATTCCTTCTGTTTGTCTTACATGTGAAAAAATCCAAAATAAGAGCGTGACAGACAGGACAAGAAAAACGTGACAGACGGGAGATGTACAATGGGAGAATTGGACAATCTGTAAAATATACATTTCCCGTCATTTTTGGGAGTTTTTCTGAAATAAATTGTACCTTTACTGACAATAGTAGTTGCTAAAAGATAAAAGCAGCATTAATTTTGATATTTTAATTGATTGAGGTAGGTAAACTATGAAATAATCAAATTTTTCATAGTGCAACACGATATCCAATGCATGGGACTGTAGAAAATCCTAAAATCCCCCCCAAATTACCTAAAATGTTGTTTTTTGCAGGTTATTTAAGTTGATAATGTCATCCACTATTGTGGTAAGCCTATTAAGTGACAGTTGGAGCTAAACAGATCATAAAACAGCAACAAACTAGTTGAATTAAGAAATGAATAGTAAAAAGGAGCGTGACGGACAGGATAAAAACGTGACAGACGGGACAAGATAAAAATATTGATAATTATCTTCATAACATATATTTTAACAAAAATTGAGTGTTAATGTAAAGGTAATAGGCCTTAGTTAATAAATATAAAGTTTGACCCAAAACTAATCACAGGTTTTTGCTAGGAATTAATTAATCATTAAAAAACGTGACAGACGGGACAAAAATTGAGTTGAACTTTGACCTCCAATAAATATACGAAATACAGGTATTTTGGGAAATTTTCAATATTTATGTGAATTTTCACTTCTTTTCTGTTATTTGCATTCAGCTTTTTAATATGAATCTAGATTTAATATGGATATCAGTTTCAAATTACCCTTTTTTATTACAAATATGTCTTAATCAAATTAATATGTCTAAAAATGCAGATTTTGGGCAAAAATGGCAAAATATAAAAAAAGCAAATACGGTTACAGTAAGTTCAAGTCATGCATTATCAACTATCAGGAGAGAAAAAAAAATCCACAACAAACTTTATTTTTTTAGTTTTAATAGACATTTTCATGGAATTGCCCACAAGTCTCTTTATTTTCTCTATTTGTTGGTATTACTGCAGTACCAAAAGGAGAGCAGTCCAGTACAGACAAATCAAAGGCAGTCATGTTCCAGGCTAAGAAGAAAGTAATATTCTACCTAGCGTGGGTTAGAGAGAACCAAGGGGCTATGAAGGAGATGGCAGCACAACTAAAATTACTCCATCGTAAGTTGCTATATTTTATCTTGTTCTTGCTTGCTAAACAATTTAGGACTAGATCCTAGAATACACAAGCTAGGTTCTAAGTATTAGTCTCAAATTACTTGAGCTGGGTTTTCGTGGACTGGTCAAGGAATACTTGAATCTAGTGAATTCATGTTGAACCGGATTCAAGTAATTTTTAAAAGGGTTAAGTACTATAACTGATACATATTGAAAAAGTATGGAGTTAAATTAATAATCATATTTCATTAGAGATTAAAATTAATATAATTCACAAACAATGATACATGGTAGTTAGTTACTTTGTTTTTTAATATATGTTGTGTATTTCTATGATATCTTTATGTTTTCACATTACTTATTGAGACTTAGAGAGAAGAGATATCCTATAATTTAAAATGTATACAGTCAACTTGCGGTTGAACTATGTAGGAAGGGAAGATTTGGGGAGACCTGAAAAGGACTGTTGGTATCTTTTTCTTGGGAAGTCCTAAGAAGGACTATGGTAGTCCTAGAATGGACTGTTGTTATTCTTTCTTGAGCTTGTAGTTCTAATAAGAACTACAGCCCAGGTATAGTTATTGTTAGGTGAGGATGGGTGGTAGGAGGGGCTCGACGTTTTGAACAGGTTGACTGTCCGTTGTCAGGAGCGTCCAAATCCTCCCTTCCTACATGGTGCAACCACAAGCCGACTGTATAATCTACATCACTATAGGAGCCGATACTTACAAGCAACATCTAATTTAAAACTTATTTATTAGTAGTTTGTTGATAATAATAATAATAATAGACATTTATATAGCGCAAATTGCAAAGAGCCTCTAAGCGCTTAAATAATTATTTCATTATTATTACCCATGGTCATCAGGTACATTTCAAACCCACACAATGATATTGCATACTTTCTCAACTCCCCAGGGAGCATACTAGCCGAGCTGCCACTTATGGCGCTACAGGCTAATTAACACCCGACCAAGTAGTAGATTCTTGATTCAGTTTTATTTCATGTTTGTGTACTAGTATAAGTTTATTTTTAAGTTTTTGTCTGTGGAATTAAAAAATAATCTGTCCTTACACCACAAAACGACCAATAAGTCGGGAAAACTGATTTTGCTGCTTTTCATAAAACATTATAATAGAAGTAATTACCTTTAAAATGGTATATCATGCGTCATATTTGGACTAAGCAAACACTTTCAAATTGAACACCAAAGATTTGGAATATGGCTGAAACATTTTTAAAATAAGGGAGAAACGGGCCATTTAAAAGATCAGTTTCCATTTAAGCGCTGTAATAAGATAACATTTATTTGATGTAAAAATAATATTCAAACATGATCTCTGACTCTCAAAATTTGACAGAAGCTAGATTAAGATATGCTTATTCAGGAAATACCAAAATACTAAATCCCAAATTATGAACAAAATTTGACTATTTTAGCTAATAAAAGAGAAACTACCACAGCGACATAACGGTCGTTTTGTGGTGTAAGGTCACATATATTCTTTGATTTACTTGTATTAATTGATACGTGTTTGTATTTTTTTTTTTTTAACAGGATCCATGGAACAGGACCAAGTGAAGCATGAACAAGCGAAGACAAGTGTGGAGTCAAATATCAAGGCGGTGCGAGCAAAGCAGTCAAAATCACTGATAGAAGAACTGGATTGAAACAAACTTTATACAGTGGAACCTTGTTATGACGAGGTCCTTGGGACCATGAAAATTACCTTGTTATATAAGGTTTCTCATTATATCAGGGTCAAAAAACAAAGAAATATAAAGAGCTGGGACCAGCAAAATTAACTTGGTATAAGAGGGTTTTGTAATATCCGACCTCTTTATAACGAGGTTCCACTGTAGAGACTAACCACCTTTCAAGGGCCCCATTGCAGAAAAGGATGAAATCTAATGCAAAGTTGCAATTGATTGTAAGTCTGATCATGTGACTTAATGGGCACATCTGATTGGTTCCAATGCGCACATTTTCTGACTTGGAATTGATTGCAACTTTACAATCGAGTGCAAGTCTTTCTGCAACAGGACCCTAGACTAGTATTGTGGCGGATAAGAGTGAGAAGGGCATTCATAGTCCATGTTTGGCTTAAGACCCAGTCACAATGAAACCCACAATGATTTTTCTGTCGTGGTTCAATTTTGTATGAGGTGAGAATTATTGTGTAAGTGGTCAAAATGAAATATTATATGCTTTCACAACAGAAACATACAGAGATATCAGAACATGTTGTGGTTATGTCGCAGGTCTATCATACCTCACCAAACTTTTGGCATCCACAACATGTAATCTTTCGTACTAATGTTGTACGATTTTTGTATGATGATATCACTACACTAGTAAGACACACGGTTTGTGGATCTGTCGTGGCACAAAATAGGCTGGTCCGAGTTTCTCATGGCATGATGATGACACCCATTTCTTTGAATGACTGTCGCGCAACAACATCGCAAAACAAGCCACAAAATCTCTTAAATTTGGGTTCTGAACCTGTCACAAATTTGTTGTAGGTCCAGTGTGACCAGGACATTATTTGAAATGCATACAATCTTGAAGTTGGAGCCTCCTCCATTCGATGCTAAATATTCAGATAAGAATTATGTCTAATTCTTAGAATATTTGGTGAGATTAAAAGAGAGCAATCTTGGGTTTCTACCCGTCTCCTAAGCTTCAAACATTTTTTTCTCCGGAGTACAAAAAGTTACTTAAAGGACAATGAAATCCAGACAAATTGTTGTATGCACTATAAGACACTAAATATAATGAATAGTCCCTGAAAATTTGAGCACAATCGGTCAAGAAATAAGAAAACTATATGGCTCTTTGAAAAGAGCCATGTATTTCTTCAAGTGACTCAAATTGGCAACGCACTCTGGCAAAGTTGTGGACAACTCCCCATACATTTTGTACACAAAATTTCCATTTTGTTAAATTTTCTAAAAATGTATGTTTACCCTTCGTTCGAGTTCAACATATGTTTTGTAGAATGCTTTTACACATAACATATCATGAGTTGGGGGAATGAACAAATGTGACTATAAAGAAAACTGTAAAAATGGGAACTTTTGTGTACAAAACATATGGGGAGTTGTCCACACACTTATCAGAGTGCGTTGCCAATTTGAGTTCCCCATAGGAATAAATGGACATCTTCAAAGAGCCGTAGTTTTCTTGTTTCTTGCCCGATTATGCTCTAACTTTCAGAGATTATTCCTTTTAATCTCCTCAAGACTATGAAAACAACATTTTGCTTGGGTTTCATTGCCCTTTAACGCCCTTCTCTTTCTCAATGGAAGATTGGTTTTGTGTTAGAAAATGCATGTACTTTCCTCATAGACTGCAGGCCAAATGTTTTGGGGACCAGACCTTAGTGACCGAGTCCCATGTCTGAATACTAGTCCCCTTCCAGGTCCAAGTTTAAGGCCTAGTTATTACATCAATGTCTTAGTCCGAGTCTTTTAACAGTAACTCCAGTCCAATCTCGGGTGATGATTCCTCCCACACTGCCATTCTCCTGATATGATTTGATACAGTGAAACCTCATTATAATGAGCATGTTGGGTCCATTGAATTGACCTCGTTATATCAGATATATTGTTGCATCAGGGCTTAAAAACAAAAACAAAAACAAAATACATGTATAGAACCTGGACCTGTGAAATTACCTCGATAGATAAGGTACTTTGTTGTATTTTTAAACAGAGCTCGTTATAAGGAGTTTCAACTGTAATTCGAAAAATTCGAAAAATTACATAGGACAAAACCATTTATACGATTATGTTGTTGCCAAGATGTACTCTTTGCATGGCAAGCATTGCCGGCCAAATTATGTAGACATCTATTTTGTCATCGATTTATAAGCCCTACAGAAATTATTATTGAAAAACTATTGAATCTGGTAGCAGTATGCCATGTTCGGGGGGCACGGGCGTAAATACTTACGTAATACCTATTCATAAGGGGGGGATGAATGAATAGATCATCCCCCCCCCCCTGATGAATGGGTATCAATATCAGATTTACGCCCATGTCGGGGGGCAAGGGCTCTGCAATGATTTTGGACCATCACTGCATGCAGTGGTGTAGCACTGTCTGACTGATTGTGGGGGCACACTCTGTATTGCTTTAGTTTTGTTTAAGCTCCCCCTAATATTTCGTTATTGATTTTGTTTAATGATTTGGGGAGGGGGGGGGGGGGACATGACTGGTGTCCACCGTATTTCTCCCCAACCCCCTCCCCATGTCTATGAGACTGCACCAGTGGCTTAGCTACTGAGAGAGTGGGGGGGGGGGGGGGGGGGGGGGGGGGGGGGGCGGGGGGGGCCCAACCCCGCCCCAATAAATCAATAAAAAACATGAACAAATATCAGAGGGAACATTTTTTTTTAGACATAAAGAAAAAGATAAGGTGTGCCCTCCCAGTAGACCGCTTCTGTAATGTATGCAAATATTATGCGTATGACATAAGTTGGCAAGCTTAACAATAGTAACTAGGTCCGGCAAGCTAAGTTTGCCGGAGCTTGCCGGACCTAGTTACTATTGTTAAGCTTGCCAACGGGGAGTCTGACGTCATACGCATATTATTTGCATACATTACAGAAGCGGTCTATTAGTCCAACCACGCTATGCCATTGCATCACCATTCTTCCATTCAACCTGTAGATGATGTATGTTCTTCGAAAAAAGATGCTGAATAAGACACTTTTAGATATGTTAATATCTTGCCTTTATTGACATTTACTTCAGAATAAACCACAACACTTTATTAAAGATATTATTGCAGAGTTGTATTTATTTATATGACAAGCAGTGTCTGTCAAATTGTGCAGAAAGCTATTTTCTCATGTTAAGCCCAATGGGAATGATTATGGAGGTTCCATTGAATCTAAAGCCTGGCGCAGACAGAGCCGACTCGACCCGACCCGACTGGTTTCAATCAGGCTAGAGTTGGGCCCGGTCGGTCGGAGCAGATTTATCTTGTTGAATCGGCCCTAACTGGCATCCGACTGTCTCTCGACTGGCAAAATGTGTGTCGCGAGGCACTGAAAACTGAGCCGATCGGAATGACAACCAGTCGAGTCGGCTCTGTCTGCGCCGGGCATAACGTCATTATGATTAATGCATGAAATTATTTTTTGACTTATTAATTTCACTATGGTATGAGCCTTGATCTCTGCCTATGTTATGTGTTGTATGCAGTTCAGTTATGGACACTATATATACCTTTTTAGCTTATTATCTGTCTGATTTTAACCACATTGAAAGTGTTCATGTTTGTCTGTTTGTGGGCCTGTGTGTGTGTGTGTTTGTGTGTGTGTGTGTGTGTGAGTTTGTGTGTGTACATGTATGTGGAGGGATTTGTACACTTGAATTGTAATTCTATGATGTGTAAAGATTTAGAAGCCAAAAAATACAACACATACTGACACACACACACACACACGCAAACAAGAATGCAAACATACATACATACACCTCACTGAGCATACAAAAACACACATACAAACAAGTGAACTATCAAAAAGCAGGCAAAAAGTAATGAATTTGCGTCAAGGAAAAGGGTTTGAGAATTACACATTTTACTGATCAATACAAAAATTAGAACATTTCAGAATAATTGCACACCGGTAGCATAGCGGTAGTTCAACCTGACGGGAAGAGAGTGAGGGGGCCAGGGGGGGGGGGGGGGGGCGCTAAGGCTGCCAGGACATGTATTATCCTGGACAAATCGGCATGTTGAGTTCATGTGCATGCCAAGACAGAAAAATCCACTTCGTTGTAGAGAACGGGTGAGGACAACAAATCGTCAAAGAAACCTCAAATCATTGGCTGATTTTTCGGACTAGAGCATGCCCAGCTCATCAATGCGCTCTGTGCATTCTTATATGCTGCCCTCTACTGGCAGGCTGACACACATGTTTCTCACTGGCATTATAATATTCATGGATGGACGGACAAAGTAAAGAATGGGTAACCATGGAAACTCGGCAGTAATAATAGTGTCCGACTTTTAGGGTTTTAATCTGTGAATACATGATGATGCCTGATTGTTTGGAGCTGCGAATGATAGCAAACAACATCTTCTCCTGCCCGCGCCCCCCCCCCCCCCCCACCCCCCACAAAGTAAAGAACGGGCTGTAACCATGAAAAATCGGCAGTACAGTTAGTGTCCGACTTTTAGGGTTTTAATCAGTGAATACCTGATGATGCATGATTGTTTGGAGCTGCGAATGATAGCAAACAACATCTTCTCCTGCCTGCCCCCACACCCCCCACAAAGTAAAGAACGTGTCCGACTTTTAGGGTTTTAATCAGTGAATACCTGATTGTTTGGAGCTGCGAATGATAGCAAACACCATTAATAACCATACATGACGCCAAATGAGGGGGGCAAAGAGAAGTATATATCATTATTATCAAGTGAAAATGCAAGAAACGCAATGAGAATGTAGGGAAGGCAATCGCCATCTTCTCCTACATCCTCATCTCCCCTCCCCCCCCCCCCCCCCCCCCATCCCCCTCTGTACGTGTAAACAATTTAATTCCCCATTATAATCCCTCATATAGTATCGAACAGTTTTTCAAAGCGAGCTAAGTTCTCCAGATTTTTGGACGACCTGAATTTGCTGTCCTTCATTCTCGACGTGTTCATCTTGTTAGAGGGCTTCTGCATATGGTCCGGCAGGTTGAACTGCCCGCTCGAGTGGTACAAGTCGTGGGCCTTGGCCGAATCGGGGATTAGCATATTGGAGAGCCCGGTGAAGCGAGGATCCTTCATCAGATGCGCTCTGTCTGAGAGCTGCAGACCGCGCGCCTGCTGCGTGCTGGCGATCTTGGCCTTTGTGCGTCGCTTCTTGCGCGACGTTGTGCGCGTTCGCAACAACGCGATCTGCGCGGCGACAGTCAACGAGGTCGAGGACGACGTCTTGGATTTCTTGACGCCATCGACGGGGGAGTCAGTCCCGTCTTCGCCCTTGTCTTTGATCCGCTTCGTTATCGACGCGAAGCCCATCATCTTTCTCGGTGTCGCGCTCCCCCCATCTTGGTCCGATCGGAAACTCTCTATGAGGATACTCGGGCTACCCGGTTTCGATGAGAACTCTGATTTCATGAGTTCGACAAGGAACTTTCCGCGACTTGGCGGCTTGGACGATGATTCGTGTTGCTTCGAGCTGTCCATATCTTTCACTGTTTCCACCTTGTTAACATCTGCCTCTTTTTGTAAACCATCAATGTTCCCTTCGATATTTGAACCGGCCCTCTCATTAACGCTTTCCTCTCCAGATTTTGGTGGCAGTGGCGACTGTTGTCGAGACGATGTCGTGCTCTCAGTAGTTTCCTGAATCTCATTAAGGCGTTTGGTCAACAGGAGCTTGCTTAATGACATCCCTTGACTAACAGGGCGCTTAGCGTCTCGCAAAACGTTTTTTAATTTACTTGAAAGCGACGTCTCTTCGGGATTTGTCGGCGTCGCTTCGGGGGTTTTCGTCGTCTCTTCGCCAGCAGTAGGCCCGGGTCTACTTTCCTTAGCCGAAGTCGCACGCGACCTGGATGGCGATTCTCTGCGAGACCCGCTCTCATTCGCTTCCTCGATTCCTTCAAGAACCCGGTTCGTCATTTCGTAGTCGTTTATAGTGCTGATGTACGCCCGCATGTACGGACTGCTCAGGAATCGCTCTGTTTCGCCCACGGCAGAATCGTGCGACTTGTCTCGGTTGCAGCTCAGAGGTCGCATGTATCCTGGAGACTTACCCCTCGACTCGGTTCCTGGATAATCAAAGGCATCTCTTGGCGTCACGTTACCATGATGACGTGCGTGTTGTTGCGTAGCGCCAACCGGGTAGATGTTTGGCAGATGCGAGTGATGATGGTCGCTATCGGATGTTTGTGGCACCAGTGGTGATTTCCGGCCGTCAGCTCGCGTCAGCGTCTGCGAGGCGTCTGTCTTCTGCTTTTGGTGGACGAACTCTCGCTTCTTCTGCGTCATCTGCCGCTTCTTCTGATCCTCGTCATCGAGCAGCTTGTCGAACTGGCGGTTGAAGCGTCGCATCTCGTAGTCGTTGGTCTCCATGATGCACTTGCCGACGCGGCTCTCGGCGATGTTGCGCGCCATCTCCAACCCCTTCCGTCGATCCATGATCGACTTCTGCGACATCTCGCGGTTCGTTTCCTCCAGGTTCCTGTACTTGGACATCATCTCGGAGTCGATGCTGGTCGCGTTCGTGATCCGAAGCCCGACCTTCCCGACCTTCTTCAACTTCAGCTTGCGCGCGATATCGATGGCGGCCTGCTTGTTGATGTACCTCGGGGCGGGTTGGTCACGTGGGTTCTTCAGGGAGGAGGGCTTCTTGGTCTGCTGTGGGATCCCCATGATTCGCTCCATACGCGCGGCCATGATGACGTCAGTGTCTTATCTCGTACGATGATGGATACAGATGCCACATCTGAAAATAATGATACAGAAAGTCATACATCATCAAGAGTGCCATTGGAAATGATACATTTATTTTAAGTGCACATATTATGATAATCACGAATATTGAATCTAACAACCATAATAATAATGATATCGACAATAAATAGTTTACTCATGACATGCATGATGATCGTGGTGATGACGATGGTGTTGACGATGGAAAATTATGCTAGAAAATAATAATAGGAAATCACATAATTGATTTAAGGGATCTAGTAACATTGTCCATATCTATAAAACTTACTCACTTGTTATGTTTGTAATACCAATAGAAACATGGAACCTGTTAAGGTTTTTCGAATTTCCATTGCCTTAAAAAGATATTTACGATTTTTAATTATCCACTGCCCACTGGGACTAACTTTGTGCAAAGTCAGTGCAAATAGGCTGTGAATATCATTTTTCATTTTCGCTCATTACTCGATCATATAACATCCATTTAATGTGAAAGTGTGACACATTACTTTGTAGGACATAAAATCATATTGCTAACAAAAATACACATTAATTTTATCAATCATTTGCCATTTTTGCACATGTCAACAAAGTTACTAGATCCATTTAATACTGTGCAGATAATATGAAGAATATTTAGAAATAAACACTTTATATAAATAAAAAAATCAGAACTGTGTATGGCCGATTTGATTCGAGTATACATGTATCTGAATGACAATCATGTATAGTTGAGATTTCTTAGATTACTGGCGAATGCTGTACTGCATGTTAGGTAGTTATCAAGGCTCATTTTTCATTTATTATAATTATACACTTCTCATGGTCAGTTTCCCTATATATGTTTGAAATAATGTATACAAACAAGCTGCATCACTTCAGTGATCCCTCGCACATATCCCTAGATTCCCTGAGTTGATTTCTTATCATTCGGGTTTGTGTCAGTTTTATAATAGCTTCTGACCAACACGAGCATTGACAAATAAGGGATTGCAGGGACGAACACCAGGTCCGTCACAGGAACTTTCTAGCTCAGTCGGTAAAGCACCGGTCTAGCAATCTGGAGGTCTCGGGTTCGAATCCCCGTGAAGCCATATTTCCTTTGCTCATTTTTCATTTGCAGTTATCTTATAGACAGTATGAATTGTTTAATCAGAATAAGTTGTCATTGAGCGATATAGAAAAATCTACTTTTACAATGTAGATAATTAAATTAAATACATGTGTCGGATATAATCGATAAATCAGCATTTAAAGTTAATTAGCCAATATTCACACCTGTTTCTCTGCTTATATGGAACCTTTATACAATTTGGGAAAATATATCAAACTTGTACGTGGCCTATCAACGATTTTGCGTATGGGAAGGAATAATATAAATTGCATAAATTGTAAATTGTATTGTAGAAACAAATGTTAACCACTCAGTTTCTATGTTGATGGTCATGCCTAAACCTTTTGGATCGTGCTGGAAATTGTATGTATAATACGTATAGGCCTAATGGTTGTGTACCTAATGACGGTCATATAATAAGATACATATATGGTTTATGATTCACGATTGAATGCAAATTATGCCATATGGTTGTTAAACGGCTTTTACAATAAAGTATAACAAAATACGTTTCATGCGATGCCGATGTCAGTAAAATATATAGAAGGGATAGCACAATTCTCGAATAGCACGCAACACAGCCAGAAAATGGTAAAACAATTAAGATAGAAGATACTTACATTCATAAGTATAAGGTTAATGGCTACTGCAATTAAAATATATATTATATAATTATATATATAGGGCCTAAATTTTCGATCCTAGCAGAATCTTCTTCAGAGGCTATAAAGGCTATAAAGGTAACTTTATAGCCTCTGAAGAAGATTCTGCTAGGATCGAAAATGTAGGCCCTATATTGACTTTCATTTTATTACCCGGCATTATTATAGTAGATGAGCAGTTTTCAGCAGTATTTTGGCATCATAATTATATATATATGTATAAAGCAAACGTACTTACATGACAGTTGAATTTAAAACGTATTATCCATGTAGTTTAGATCCTGGGTGCCAGTCAATGTACAGATTGTAAAAATTAATGTTGACATATGTTGACAGCAATCTGTTTATATCACAGTTTTAATGCTCCTATAAAACCGTCAATGATAAAATAGTATAATTATAAAATGTAGTTATATCATTATGTTGATACGTAGCTTAGCTGCGGTATCACCCGGCACGCTATATATAGCACACAAAGATAACAAGCTACCACTAAGAAGCTAAGGAGTGCAAAGCATAGACATGATAGTACAGCTCCATTGTGAAGGGGGGTACACAGTCATGCAATGCCCCATTGATTGGGTAGCGGTGCGGTTGTCAAGGAACGCTAAATCCCTAACAACGCTACCTGAGCACGTTGAATAGCGTCCCGTCAGAGTGAACAATGCGGCTACGACTCGCTTTACCCACAACACGACTCCCGCAGCGGTGTGCCATTTGTGACTATGGGGCATGGATATAATATTTCACAACTCGAATAACTCCATGACAACTACACATGTACTATGAACTTGAATTCCCCTAGTTAATTATGAACCATAAATCCGTAATGGAAACAGTTTTCTAAGTGTTAGAATAAATATACTATCATTAATAGCGGTGACTACTATACAACATGTACAAGTCTAGCAAGTAGCATATCAATCATTAGATAACAATTATTTTTATGACAGCTATCACAAATCAATGTGTGTCTTCAAACAATAATTATTCACAATTGTAGTCATAAATAACATTGCTCATTTACACAATCATCAAATACATTCGTTCTATTTGCTCTATAGTTCAGTGTTTCCCATTAAATCCCCGATGAAACTCCTTTGCATGTGTGATAGTTCAATGTTCAAGTCCCGGCGGTGTCAATTCACATTCAAAGGTGTGACACATGATCGTTCTCGAGGTAACCACACCCCCCCCCCCCCCGGGGGGGGGGGGGGTCACTCTCATACAAAAGTGCTACCCACCCGTGTCCATCAACCTCTGACATGGACTCTAACGTCGAAAAACTTGTGCACCTGAAAAAATACCCTTTGTATGTGTTTTTTCTTTCTTATGAGTGCTGAAAACCAACCCTTTTTAAGGCAAACGTCGACGACGCCGTATACCCTTTCGACGTGTTTTTTTGACGCGGGTCAGTCATGTTGGGACTTGGGATTGACCCCCCCCCCCCCCCCCTTCTTCCCCTCATTATGTGTAGCGTTTCGAGTAGATTCATAGGCAGCAAATTACACCACCTTTTTAACACAAAACTCAAAAGTGGGTACAAATTGGCATTCAAAAATACCCCATGTTTTTAAAAGACTTCAAGTATACGCAGATCAAATATAATGTGTGGCCTGTCACAAAAAGGTATCCTTTTTTAAATATCGTGAACATTTCTATTAAATTTATACCCTTTTTTATCGTCTGCGCGAACAAATTAGTCATGAAAATATACAACCCTTTTTCCATTTCCGAAATTCGTTTTCGTTCGAGAACACAAGTCATGCGAGAATGTAGGCTTACCCCTTTTTGGCCAATGTGCAATGATCGACACCCCGGGGTACAAGTTGACAAGCAAACAAAAAATGTTTTGGACGGAATATGATATGGTTTTGTCCGAAATGACGATATACTTCATTAAATTCACATGGATTTGCTAGAATATATATAATATATTCTAGCAAAGCCATGTGAATTTAATGAAGTATATCGCATGATTCATGAGTTTGCCCAAATATGATATGTTTTGGTCCAAAATAATATGACATGTTTTTGCCCGAATACGAATTTCAGATACTTTCTGCCCGAATATGGCCGTTTTCAAAACGCCATGGGGCTGCAGACCCCAGCCCCCGCCTCCTACACACATGGGTATCATCCAGTGCCAATCAGGACGGGGAAACATACATACAAACTGATTTGACCGACTCATCGCAAAAAGCTAATGCAATGTTGTTTTCAAGAGGGGAAGCGGCTAGTGACAATGAATAAAGAGTCGTTAAGTGTTGTAATAACTTGCAATATTACAGGGGGAGTGTTCGCCTTGCGCTGGACTAGCGCTGATTTTAAAGGGATCTAGTCATTGTCAAAATCTACAAAACTTATAACATCCATTTAACCTGAAATTTTCATATTATTGCTTAGTTGACATACGGTATCAGAACACAACAACAATACCCATTTTATCATCCATTCATCAATTTTTGCGCATGTCCACAAAGTTACTACATCCTGCACTGATTGACCAGGCCATGATGGTTTAGAGTGGTTGGCCCTCAGGGACATGGTTCCCCAATAGACCATAGACAAACGGGCTTCCTCCGCGCCGCGCCCAGCTTCTTAATTAAGATACACTCTACACAAATATGAACAAATTAAAGTCACCTGACAATCCATTTATGAGAAATTAATAGGTCAAAAGGAAGTAACTGCACAAATATCATCATAAGAATCCTCATTTACAAGAAAACTACCAATTGTCAGTTGCTTCATTTTGTCAGATTAGGGCAGAATACCTCTTACGCTAAACGGATTATCGAACCTTTGAGCATTCATTGATTTTAGTCAATTATTGATTGCAAGTGACCAAGCCATCGGTTTTGATTCATATTGTCCCTCAAAGGTTATGATCATTGGGCGTAGCGATTTGTGACATTCTTTGTGAGTTATATGGGAAACATTGTCATGGTAAAGCACTGAACATTATGTAAAGGGTTAGACAGATATCGGATTTTTTTACTCAATCCAATGCAATCGGACCGTCCAGCTAGTAGTCTAGGTTCTATACTCTGTATACACATTTCCCCCATATACGCGTATAAACCCGGTGCATCAGCTGTACGCCCGATGAACTGTACGGAAACAGATCAACGGGCATAGATCTTGCACCGGGTTACGCGATATATGGGGGAAAGGTGTAAAACAGAGTATAGAACCTAGACTATCCAGCTAGCGGAATATAACGAACGATGTTTCGGACTAGTAAATGGTGAACTGGGTTTACTTTATACTCGATGTACCCTCTGCTCTATTTTGAAATAGCGCCCTCTTTCGCCAGTAAAGTGATTGGGGATTGTACATGACTTGTATCAGAGCCATTATAATGTTCCTTTCATTCTCAATTTGTTTACACCCCAATCTCTCGAGAAAAACAATGTACTTTACACGTTTTTATTTGTTCATTATATAAACAATTTCAAAATAATAAGCGGTTAGGAAAAAAACACCCGGCACAAAGAGTAAAGAGCACCGGCGCAGCACCTGTATTACTTTTTGTATTATCATTATTATTATTATTATTAGGCTATGGTTCATCTATATTGTTGCATCCCGGCAGTAACCTTTTTTAATGTATGATTAATTGATTGATGAATGGATTGATACTAAGGTGATGTCACGTGATTTGTTGGGAAAATCATGCTGGCCTACTAGATACGGATTTCCATGTATTTAATACCATTGCAAAGTTGATTAAAGGGACGTCCAAATCCTCAAAATAAAATTGTAATTCTAGCGGTTCCATCATACCTTGTTGTATTCGTATTAACAATAAAATCATGAGACTGGTTTCGGTTTTTCAAATTTCCCTTTCGTTACAAAGATATGTACGATTGAAGTATTCAGATAAGAAAAACTCCCCGGAGTTTTTCTTACCGTGTACAAATTAGTGAGTGCAGTGAGTTAGTGAATATCACTTTGCATTTTCGCTCATTACTTGGCCATGCAATGTCCATTTCACCATTTGACTTGAAATTTTCGCACAATACCCTGTGGACATATGAGATAACAGCAATATATATTGCATCAACCCTTCGTCACTTTTTGCACATGTCAACAAAGTTACTAGATCCCTTTAATCGATTAACCCAGAGTGATTCGAATAGTATAGATTCGGTAAAGATTCGCACAAAAACGGTCTCACTTAGACAGAAATAACCGTCTCTTCATGGGATTTATTATAATCGGATTGTTTACACTACCCCATTATAGTGTACAAAATCCGATAATAAATTCCATGAAGAGACGGTTATTTCTGTCTAGGTCTCACAATGCTGTTGTCTCTCATATAATACACTGGGCCAAACAAAATTTATAATTGTTCACATGATCATATCTTAAAATCCTATCCATCAAAACTAACCAAAATGACTCACCGGATTACTTAAATACTCTACACTAAACACATGTCAGTAACCAAGCAGTTGCACAACTGACACAACAGCAAAAAGCACTGACATGGAGCAACTTCCGGGACCAAATGTCACAGTATATATAAGAAACAATCCGCTTGTTAATGAACAATATCCCCAAAGCCTGTATCAGAAACCTGTTGGAAAGCATGCGTAGCAGATGCACTGAATGCTTCCAAGCACATGGTGGACACACCCACTATTGATGTCTGTGTTTGGGTAACTGACATTACCATTATTTCAGTTTGTTTTAACTTCCTCACATGCCTTAAACTCTGTTGTCGAAATGTTCAAGCTATGACATGTGATACAGCAAACAGTTCCATGCCAGTGCATTTTTGCAGTTCTGTCAGTAAGGTAATCGTTTTGATATTGACATGTCATTGGAGTAGGGTATTTAAGTAATCCCTGTGTCATTTTGGTTAATTATGATGGACAGATTTTCAAGATATGACCATGTGAACAATTATAATTTTCTTCTTGGGCCCAGTGTAGATAACAGAAAGTACACACTTCTGCGTGTGAAGTACATTATTCAGAGTTTTATTTAGATCCTCTCGTAGCTCAGGCCAGATTTGTGTTATATTGCGATCAGCACTGTTATGTGTTAAAGAGACCCACTAACTTTTTGACATGTTCGAAAACTGACCAAGGGTTAATACAAATGTGTACAGTGAACATTGAATGTTAAATTGAGGTTGTATGGTCGAGTAATGAGCGAAAATGCGAAGTGATATTCACTAACTCATAGCACTGACTTTGTACACAGTTGAACTTCTCCACTAGACAATTTAAAACCCGAAAACTTCACTCATACGAAAGAGAAATTTGAAGAACAAAATAATTACATGTTCCACGCTTCTGTATTTGTAATCAGGATATAATGAGGTATGTGACTGAGGACCGCTAGAGTTCTAAGTAAATTTTGTGAATTTGGCAGTGTTATTAGGCTACTTCTAACCCCCAATTCGAGTAATGGTTTCGAAGAATGCACGCACACTTGGTAGTGTTTACGCAGTACTAATGCATCGCTTTCGGAGTGATGATGCGTGCAGTACGTGCAGCTAATGGCTATGATAGGCAATTTGTATCAAAATTGTGTAAGCCCCAACATGTAGTACTGCAATCATTGATAGTGGTGTGGTCGGACAGATTTTATTTTCGGGGGTAGGGGGCAGAGGGGCACACCTTGGCTCCGTTGCAGAAAGATATACAATCGATTGTAAGTTGTTTTTCTTTGACATTATTGGGGGCACGTGCTTCCCGTGTCCCACCCCCCCCCCCCCCCCATGCAGCTACGCTATTGGACACTGATACATAAATTCACATGACGTTTGATTTCCCTCTCAAGTTAGACGAATATGATAATACAATAATCGTCTTGTTTTACACAATATAACATAATTATATAATTATAAATCTAATTTTATTTGACAGAAAAATTCGAGATCAAAAGAAACCTTTGAACTTATCCTCATTTATTGCAGTTAATAAGATTATCCGAGGCGTAAGATAAGACAACGTTTATATTTTAGTTCCCCCCGCGATAAATATCTTACTGTCAATGCCATATTATTTTTGACATCAATGGCTGCTCATATACGGCAGCACGAGCAGTCGTGCGTTGGAAGAAAGGGGAAGAGCACAGACTGAAATTGAAAACCGATTCTGATAGCAGGTGGATTCGATTAAAGCGATCAGACACTTTACGCGTGCATTGTGATCTGGAGATGACTTTTCGGCGATACAGGTAAGTCGTATTATATCTTGCAATTTTTCTCTGTTATAATATTAACTACCTTCATTGAACAGTTATATTTGTGTTGAGTGAAAGAATAACAGGGACGTTCTCAATTATGTTTGAGAATCAATTTGCGAGAGAGTAATTGTATGCGATTTTCAATGTCAGAATGTGTGTGGTTGTGTAGCGAAAGATGCGCTAGTGGACCGCGTACTGGGAGTATGGGAATTGCGATACTTACTCCGCCGTTGAATTGGAGATGCACGCATCTCTATCGCCGGGGATGCGCTGATAATGAGGCACCGTGCATGTAGCATGTATAGTGACTGATGAGTATATTGTGGATTGCATTAGTTTTGCAGCTGTATTCATCTTCTTTCTTGCGTATAATTATTATTATTATTTTGTGCGCATTATTTATTTCTTAGAGGCTTAATGTAGTGACGGTTGTTTGCCAAGTGATGTATCATATTCATGGAATATATTTTGTCTATAAAATATTTATAATACACTTGGTGATGTGCGTCAATTAAGTCAAATTTGTTTTTATATAAATATTTAATATTGAAATACCATATCATTTTGTGATAGTAGTTGTACAATTCTTAAAAAGAAAACAATTTCGTAGAATGAATTAATAGCTTTAATATTAAAAAGAGGGAAAGTTTTGCTGTCCAAATTGAAACCTGAAATTTATGTGCACATCCTCACATGATAAATTAGCGAGGACCCATGTTCCAATCGAGTTTATATCACACTATCGATCTTTGCAAAATGTCAAAATGGTCAACTTAAGGCATGTATTGATTATTTAACCATTGTATTTCTTGTGCACAGATTGCTAATGATGCTCAAGGAGAAAACTTTCTAATGAAATATGGAATGATGTGACATGCTGAAGTGAAAAAAAAAACTCACTGTCTTTCCTGACTTCGTATTATGACACTGCCTTTACAACTCCACAAGATGGGCAACCCGAGATACTTTGATGTTTACCTGGACGACCCCAGTTCCAGCGAAGATGAAGACCATGTGGATATCAGCCGTCCTCTTATGTCGCCCCGGAAATACCCGAGGAGAATACCCGCACACATGCCAGCCAATTCCGGCACGCCAGACACGAAGCTTCCAAACAGGAAACCAGTGTGGTACTACAAGCGGAAGAAGGACTGCCTCCAAGCCTTCTACATCGTCATGATCATCATGGTGATCATCGTCTTTGCCTTGGTGCTCGTGAGGATCCTCAGCGATGCGGCGAAGCATCGGTCGGAAGAGGATGACAAGGACTCGACGAATAATGCCCTCAATGCCTTTGGGAACTTTGCGTTGGGTCCGTCTTTTGGCATTAGACTTAATCAATTACCAACGCCAACACCAGACCCTCCTATCAAGTCTTCCAACTCAAAGACACAACCCCGTCCTGGACAAGCATCTCCTGGTAATCCAGGAGCAAGTGGGGCTCAGGAACCAAAGACAGGTCCTCAAGGAACTGGAAACACAAACACTGGGTCTCAAGGGAATGCAAACAAAGCGGGACATCCGGGAAACATTTTACCCGGCAACCAAAGACAAGAGACAGTGCTACCCTGCACCAAGTACAAGGTACAGGATGTCTGGGTAAAGAACATCCCGCAGTTGATGCTCGAGTCGGGGATTCGTCTCGTGGATGTCAACCAGGATAGTGTCTTAGATCCCATCATTGGATTTGCAACAGGCAAGTTGATTTATTTAATTTAACTTCCTTATTTTACTCTTGAAGAGGTAATGTTGAGGAATTGGCCCATGATGTTCAAATTTTTCTTTGGCACTATGCAATTTAGTTTAATGAGGGTCTATTACGAAAAGTGTCCTGCAGAAGGAGTCACACATTTAGGATATGTAAACACAGTTTTAAAGCGCAGCACTGTTTTTTCATTTAATGAGATAAAAGCGCCTTCTTTGGCTGATCTTAGTATTAAATCATATATGAATTTGTTTTCCAGATGTGAATGCGTATTTTGCCGACGAGTATCTAATGTGCACGATCTACTTCAACGGGACCAAGCCCTGTTTTGGCGGAGTACTGGCCCTTGATGGAATAACAGGTGAAGAGCTGTGGAGACATTATACGAGCCAAGAGGTTTTTGCTGTTAACTGCAATGGCGATGTCACAGGGGATGGAGTTCATGACTGCGCAATCGCTGGTCGAGCCGGGGTGAGTCTTGACTCTTGAAGCACTTTTGCTTCAAATAATATCCTCAAATTAATTTCAATAAAATATTGATAATTATAATTATTATCTTATTTATTATGTTTGTTTACCCAGGTAAGCCACTTTAAAAGATAATGCAATAATTAAAAATAAAATAATAAATACAGTAATTAATTAGTGTGTTGTGCACGTATCAGACATTGATTATTGAGCTTTCTGTCCCAAAATGAATATTATGTTAGACATGTATGTTTTTGTGAACGTTCGACATTCACGACTATTTGGACAAGAATTGTATTTAGCACCTGGTAGTGTCAATGTGTTGTGCACTAATAAACAGGGAACCAAATGCTGGCATTTCTTTTTCACCGTTACTGATAAGTGCATAATTCATTTTACCGTAAACCAGTTTGGGCCAGTTTTTTTGGAAGATGTATTTTCATCGAGGCTCACTTACTTGAACAAATATCAGATTTCTTACATTACCCTATTTTTTTTATACAAATTCCTTTTTTTTGTAATAAGGTATTTTTTCAAGTAAGTGAGGCTCAATGAAAATTAATCTTTCTCAAAACTGGCCAAAGTCACCCTGGTTTCTCTAGAGTCATATATTTCCTCTTGGGTATCACTTATTGATCACGCTCTTACAAAAGTGGACTAGATAACCACATACAGTATCAGTCAAAATAAACTAACCAGTTTACTGCAGTAATTTCCAGTAATCCCTATTATGTGTACAAAATCAATAGGGATTACTGCACACAAAACGTTAGGGGGGTTAGTTTATTTTGACCAAGTTGAGTTTGCTGCTATGTCGGTGGTTATGTAACTCCCTTTTGTTAGTGCATGCTCATATGACGATCCCTGTGTTACCGTTGGAAAAACAATAAACATGGCAGCTCTCAGTGGTCACCCAACACAGAGTTTAGTGGTTTCAAAAACATTGATTATTTTGATTATTAGTGATTACCAAGAGGAAATGTATCTAAAAAAGTAATGTTCAGGAATTGTAGTTCGCAGTACCGGTGCAAAGAAATGCCAGCGTTGGGTTCCCCTTTAATTTATGGGCACATTTCCAAAGTGGCATTGAAAACCAGAATATTTACCTTGTTTCGGCTTACTGAAACATGACTCGATCACAGAGCTTATTAGATTGTGAAAGCTAGGTTAATGTAATTATATATTTATATTGTACCGTACTAACAGTTTTTCATGCATTCGTGCATTCACTTATTGCCGACTCAAACAAATAATTTAGCAATCATGTAACTTAATTTTGAAATCATCATTAGACTTTGAAAGAGTTTCTGGGAAGAATAGCCATAATCAGTACTTAGTTCTTACATGACATCATACGAGAGTTCAGTAGAAGGTTAAACAGGGCTCCACACTTAGCTTTTTTGTCCGTGGCCCAGTCGGGCCAGTGAAATAATTTCATCTCCTTTTCTGGTGGCCCGAAATAAAAATTACTGGCCCGAACATTTTACTTCATTAATAAACTTTTTACTATGCAAAATATGCAAAACCTGTGATTATAGATTACGGTAAGCATAACATGGAAGAAAACAAAATTTGTCTAATTTTGTCAATGCCGGGATTAAAATCTACTTGCCCGATCGGGCCACCAAAATATGACTTTTATACATTTTTGCTGGCCCGAAGTGCAATTTTACTGGCCCCGGGCCAGTGCGAGTGGGTTAACACTCATACAGAAATCTGGATGTCTCGGGTTTGATTCTGGGCGTATACACTCATTTCTATTTAAGGCTGAGTCGGTTCGGTCGATCACACCGGTTACCGACCGTTTCAATCGGGACCCGGTTCGGTATATCGGGAAACAGTGCCCCGAAAAGAAAAAAAAACAGTCAGAAATTGAACAGGAAGCGCAAAATTGCTAGTCATTTGAACGATATTGTCGGCGGATGTGCACACAATGTTAGTCCGATACTCCAGGGGAGTTGTCTGATGGATCTTTGTATGATCCAGCTGATGAGCCAGTGCATTCAAAAAGTGGCTCAAAATACGTTTTTTGGTCATTTGCACCATTTAAAAATGTTTTGATATTCTACTTACATGATTTCATGGCGTTTGACAGCCGAACAGAAACAAAAATGAGCCCCAAAACAATGAAAACAACTACTCAAAACATCGATAAAAAACGACTACATCGCTCCCATTCGCTCGTATACCCTGTGTGCAAGTTACGGGTCTCTTTTTCTTCCGCGAGATTCATACGCTGGGCCGGTGGAACTATGTTCCAGTCCGCCCTCTATCGGCAAGATCCATCCGCCAGGAATTGGGGAAGTCCCCAGCGGATGGATCTTGCGCAAGAAAAGAGACCCCGTAACTTGCACACAGGGTATACGAGCGAATTGGAGCGATGTAGTCGATTTTTATTGATGTTTTGAGTAGTTGTTTTCATTGTTTCGGGGCTCTTTTTTTTCTGTTCGGCTGACAAACGCCATTCGAAATCATGTAAGTAGAATATCAAAATGGTGTTGATTGCGAAAAGGCTAATTTATAGCCACTTTTTAAGGGCATGCAGTGGCTCACAGTCACAAGCGATCGTACATGTGATGTTTCCCCCAGACTAGCGGGCTAAGTTTCTGTGAACCGTGTTGCGATGGGCAATGGTGAACAAACGATGAATTTACTTCGAAAAAAAAAAATACTTTTCATGCGAAACTGAGTTAATTCTGGATACTGTAACTATTTTCCCGTAAAGATTGATATGTAAATCCATTAAAGCCTCAGTATTTATTATGTTATTTGCATATAAAAAGAGCAATATAAGCCCCAAACAGTGCATTTTGCCGATGCGTGCACGATTGCGTGATTTTACCGGTCCGAGTTTCGACGGTAAAAATTTATCGGGATACCGGTTCCCGACCGGTAAAAGTTTATCGGGACCCGGTTCCGACAATTACCGACATGACTCAGCCATATTTCTATTTTATGTCAGTTTCCACTATATTTCAAAGTATAATAGCACTTCACCTCAGTTATATACATCTATTTGTAAACATTTTGTTTATATAATAGAGTGACCTGATGTTATGTTGGCACATATATTCAATCATATAGGCCAGCAGACAGTAACCATGTTTGTCATGTTGCATACATGTATGTGTATGGTCAAAAAGAGATCTGATGGCAAAAATAAAATGTCATTATGAGGAAAACCAGCTCAAGGAACTGACATCCCATTCATACTTGTGTCTAGCACTGGCTCGATCAGTTTCAAAATTATGGCAAAATTGATTCATCATTATCTGACCTTAACATTTTAAATACAGTTTTCACACCGGAACGAAAGGGGAAAGTGTCAAAAGAAAGCGTATGATAGTGACTTTGATTGAACTGTTGTAGCATCAGGCACCTTTTTGTCCCCCGATGCTGTATTTGCTTCCCTTTATAACATGTCAGCACTATTCATATTGTGCACTATATTTGTACATGTGTATTATTGTTTAAAGTTATAATAATAATGATATGTATTTTGTATCATATAAAGTTATATTATGAAATAAAATGCTGAAGTTTTCTTTTATTTTCACTGTCTTAAAGGGCATAGAGTACAGAAGCCATGACTTCATGAAAACACTTTTTTAGAATTTTCAAATTTGGACTTCATTTTCAGAAAGAGCATAACAAATAATGTCCAAATACCGAAAATCAAAGGAATAGGTTAATACGTATTGGCTGAGATATGCCCATCCGAATGAATTTTACTTCAATGGGCGATTAGTGAACTGCACTGGTTCCTAAATTTAGGAACCAGTGCACTATAACGGATGTGCATATCTCGGCCAATACTTAACCTATTCCTTTGATTTTGGTATTTGGACATTATTTGTTATGCTCTTTCTGAAAATGAAGTCCAAATTTGAAAATTGTAAAAAAATGTTTATGACATCACACTTCACCACTCTATACAAATATGCAAATATTCCACAGCACCCATGTTGCGTGATATTCATAAAGCTACTGTCTGTTCCGCTATGCATTAATAAGTACACTTATGTCATTTTACCCTGTGTATAATGTGCATTTACCAGTCTAAATTTTCAGATTTTCCAGCTTTTCAAACCTCCTTTCAAAGGGCCTCTGATTTTTCTTTTCATACGAAGAAGCCAACTCTGACAAAAGTTTCAAAAGAATGTGACGGGCATGGATGCACCTATTGATAGACCCAAGCCATTATGAAATCTCTGCTTTGTGGTTTCTCACAATCACCCCAAAACCTCTAGATATTTTTTTTTTACCTGGTCTTTGGTTCAGTAGCAAAACCCTTTGTTATTTTTTTTTTTACCATGGCTTATTTGTGGATAGATACAATGGTGTTTTGTGGCATGTTACTCATCAGTCATCATATATAGAGTGTAAAATGAAATGTTACATTTATCTCCTTAATTCGTTCAGGACTGGTTCCAGAAAAGCGTTATGAGCATTTGATCTAGACCCAATGGTCTACTACATAATATCTTACACTTCCTTGTCTGTTCCACACATTCAAACGAACATCAACACTATCCCGGAATAACACTCGAGCCATAAATGATGAGGGTACATTAGTTTGTCCCAGAAAGGGTTAAATGGCAGATCAATATGGACCCAACTTTGGTCTCCTCTGCATGATGCCTTAAAGGAACTACAGCGTCTAGATGGCCTAATTTTCACAATTCGGCTCTCTACATGTAATTTTTCCCGAAGAAAAAGAATTTAGCAGTCATTTCTCATGAAATCAATACATTTTGGGGTAATTAGTAAATATCTAATTGTCATGGGAACGCCCCTTTTAAATCGCCAAAATGTGACGTCATCTAATGAACGAACTAATGAACTAAATTATGTAGATGACGCATCATGACGTAAGCCAATGAATTGTCAATCACATGTCGATCACGGACCCTAAATGTGGGTGGGGCGTAAACTGGCTGCTAAGCGAGATTTGGCATCAGAAAACTAGTCTTAAATCACTAAGTGTTTATTTTTATGGATTTTTTTTCGGCAGACCTATGTTTCAAGTCATCAACTATAGAATCAATGTCAAAGTACATTGTATTCTTTAGATCCTTTAAACTTCAATTTCTTGAACTCTAAACTTGACCCCACCGACCAGAAACCTATGGCCTATCCCTAATCCCTTATCCTAATCCTAATCGTAAGCCTCTTTTCATACATATCTCTTATTCTGCTATCAAAGAGAAAATGGGAATTGCTCAAATCAGAGTAAACCAAGACCAGTGGAAATTAGTGCAAAAACATACCAAAAATATCAAAATATTAGTCTTAAAGTGAACTAATGAACCAATGCTAGCCAAATAAAACCATGAACTAGGGAATGCATTCAAGACCTATCCTTGGGTTGCGGTATATGGAGAATGCATGTTACACCAATATCTGTGATTGACAGCATGGGAACTCACTGGTTCATTGTTTGCATATTGCTTGGCATTTATTCCCCTTTATTGTAAGTGGAGAGGTTATTGATATCCACACTATGTTTTCCAAATATTTAATGGTTTCGTGCTTAGAGAGATTCTTTGGAATATGATACACTCTATAGCTAGATCATGAATTGAACAAAGGGAAAAAAGGGCCCTTTATTCCTTCTGTTACAAAACCACATTTTTCATCCCTGGGTGTATGATGTTTTTGTATGGATGTTTTGGTATATTTAGTCATATTTTATTATGTTGAAACATTGGTGTATCACATATTATATAAATTACTGGTACTGTAGACAAACAAATTTAAGCAAACTAGAATAATGAAAGTAATTGTAAAACATGCACATATTGTTGAAGATTTTCCATTCAACTCAGTTTATGAACTAATTTATCATTCCAAAACCCTGCTACAGCTTTGCTTTTTACTTATCTACAATTATATTAAGTAACCTTTGAGTTAGAGTTAGGGTGAATGTAAACTTAAAGAGGAATTCCACCCCAGAAATGTGATATTTGCTATAAAATGAGGTGAATATGACGAATCGGGATCGAAAATTTGAGCCAAAACGGATAAGCAATAAAAAAGTTATGACAGGACGAACTTTGCTCCGATTTTTAGTATCGTTCGCAATTGCTATCGATCGTGACGTCACTTGCGAGCTGCAGCCATTTTGACTTCTACATGGAAATTTAACAAAATTTAAATTTTCTTTATAACAAAGCAAATTTATGAGCTTACACATTCAAATGAGGTTGCCCCATCGATATTCTTTTATGAATTCGTGAAAAAAGGAGAGAAAAGTTAATTTTAGCATCGAAAAATGAGAAATAAGTGTATTTTCATGTACTAAAGCCATGGCGAGGTGCTCGTGAATGAGGTTGCATATGGCGGCAATTTTGAAACGATCGCTCATTATTACATAATGTTCAAACAGGTATAACTCCCGTGTTTCTTGTCCGATTTTGATCAAATTTTCACCAATCATTCGTCTTGTTCTGCTTATTCAAAAAACGAATAGTTATATCAGGCCCGGACTACCCCTTTAAGGCGACACATTACAGGGCTCCACACTCACCTTTTCAGTCAGTGGCCCGGTCGGCCAGTGAAATAGTTTCTTCCCCTATTCTGGTGGCCCGAAAGAAAATTTACTGGCCCCAAAATTGTATTTCAGGAGTAAGCTTTTTACTATTCAAAATATCACTTTCCTAATATCCTACCTATGATTACAGATGCAGAGATGCCAACCGTTCCGTTTTTGCCGTATTTGTTACGTTTTTTCACGCAAAATACGGCAGTACGTTTTCCCCTAATAAAATACGTTTTCTTGGGGGAAATTTTTTTTTTTTTTTTTTTTTGGTACTCCCTATAGAAACGATCGGAAAACGGCAACAAAATTTACGCTGAACCCTGATAAACTATTACTCCAGATACATATTTTAAATATAACACAAATAAACCGAACAAACTCATACAAACGCTGGTGTGATCGACCGAACCAACTTTTATATTAAGGGTATTTTTGCTGCGCGAATTGGCTTCGCGAAAAAAAAAAATTTTTGCCTCTAAAGGTTGGCAGCTCTGAAAATACTTTTTTGGGGTTCAAAATACTGTTTTTTACCTCTCAGAATACTTTTTTTGGTTTGTGAAGGTTAGCATCTCTGCAGATGAAGCATGACATAAAAGAAAATAAGATTTTTTTAGTTTGTCAATGTCTGGTTGCAAATCTGCTTGCCCGATCGGGCCACCAAAATATGACTTTTATACATTTTGCTGGCCCCAAGTGCAATTTCACTGGCCCCAGGCCAGTGCGAGTGCCTTGCATTACTTATCTTTAATACGTGATGAAGATGGTAAGTGTTAAAATTGATGAAGGGTTGTGAATATACAATCAAAAGCCAGATGGGTTGATCACCAAATATGTATCTTGTACATTTATTTCTCCTTATCAGGTTACGGAGATGGTGAATGGGGCAGATCGGGTGAAGCGATATGGATTATGAACCACTTATCTTACATTTATTGTTGAAATAACAGCATAAACGCAACACATTCAACTTACAATTACATTTATTGCTCCTTCTTATCAGGTGATGGAGATGGTGAGTGGGGCATCGGGAGAAGGGGTATGGATTTACAGCCCAGAACCAACTGAGACGATCACCAACTTCTACACCGCCCAGTTCCTGCACGACATTGATGACGACGGCGTCATCGACATCCTTAACATGCAGGGCGGTGACCCAGTCAGGAGCCCAGGTATGGAACTTTTGCTTTGAAATCCAGTCAAACCTGTGTAAGTGGCCACCTGTCTATACTGTAGATAGGGGGCCTCCAAAATGGTTTTCCCTAGCTGCAACTTAGAGAAACAGTGTTATCATACATGTACATGTACCTGTCTATTGAAGACAGCTGTCTACAGTCTCCACTATTCTTATTTCCCTTTGGTGGTCACTATTTAGGCCGAGTCATCACAATTGTTTTAAACCCCAGGTTCTCACATAACTAGGGCTGAGTCCAAACGGACAGCCGTTCTATATCCGACCGTGAAGGTCGGATAACGAATTCAATTTCTCGGATACGGGTATATGATGACACACGCAGTACCCCAGGGTACCGTTGTACCCCGGTATCCGGCGTTGTGTTGCGCCATCTTGTGTCCACTCGAAGTACAACCGTATTGCGTTGTGCATGCAGTGCAGCGCGCGATTGTATGCACGCTATACCCACAGTACAGCCCTAAAAATTAAATAAATAATTAAACAAAATGGCGGATTTTCGTCTGGTACCCCAGGGTACCATTTATGTCATCATATGAAGAAAAACATTTTAAAATGTAAAAATCAGAAAAAAAACATTGGATTTATCCGAAATGTACAAAAAAAACAAAAAAAACATGGAGCTTTTATTTGTTATACTTCAACCATGGTTGAAGTATACAAAATCAAAGCTCCATGTTTTTTTTTTTTTTTTTTTTACATTTTGGATAAATCCGATTAATTTTATTTTATTTTTGTATTTTTTTTTTTTTTACATTTCGGATAAATCCGATATCGGGCCGATATCCGTCCGTTTTTACTCTGCTCATATCCGGATATCAATATATCCGGTTTGACTCAGCCCTACACATAAACCTCTGACAATCCTGGAAGGACAAGTCAATTGCCCAATGATGGCAAGTAATCTAGATTCAAAAATGAGAATTGTTGAATTTTCAGGAAAATGTGGGTAAAGATGCAAGAAAATTATTGACAGCAGCTTAATTGTTTCTCAATGTTTGAAAAGTAAATCACTGTTCTCTTGAGTGCTCCATTTTTAGTGCTTTTGTCGAGCCCACCGTAGGTGGAGAGAGTCTAATGCTCTCCGCACACAGAGCCGACTCGACCCGATCCGACTGGTTTTCAGTCGGTTTAGCTCAGTATACATTGCCTCAGGACTCTTATTTTGCCAGTCAAGAGCCAGTTGGAGATCATTCAAGGCCGATTCAACATATTGAATTTGCTCTGACTGAGCGAAACCGACTTAAGCCTGACTGGAAACCAGTCGGATCGGGTCCAGTCGACTCTGTGTGCGGAGGGCTTAAGGGATCCAAATTGCGTCCGTCCGTCCGTCGTCCATGACCTTACAAAAATTTGAATAACTTTCCAACCCTGCATCTGTTTGTAACCAAACTTGATTGGTAGATTCCCTAAGTGTAAACGTAGTTATGTTCGCGGTGCATTAATTTTCGCAGATTTCGCGCTGAAGTAGTTGTCAGCGAATAGTAAAACCCGCGAATATAAATGCGCGATTTGCAATGCGTGTGAACCCTTTCTCGGCAGTGAAATTAAAACCCGCAAATGTGTTTTTGTGTCGCTCAGCGCGAAATTAAAAACGTTTACAGTATATCGGCCTCCATGATATTCTGGGGTCAAAGGTAACATAAGTAAGTCAAAGGTCAAATGGGGTCAAATGTGAAAGTTTACCTGTAAGAGTCACCCTGTACTGTTGGAATGCGTACGACACAGGTCTAGGCCCTGACAAGAGCTTACTGTCAGAAGTACCATTCATCAACATCCATTTTCTCATATTAAAAACAGTGGTAGGTTAAAAATTGCATTCATGAGTAGTAACACACTGCTGCTCATGAGCCACTGCTCCTTAAATATGCAATTCTTTATTACTAACCACCATTTTTAATATGAGAAAATGTATAAGTTAATGAATGCTACTATTGGCAGTAAGCTTTAACAGCTAGGAGCCTAGACTCGTGTCATATGTGTTCCAACAGCACTACAGGGTGACAAAAAAAAAGTGCGTCTTATACACGGAGATTTACGGTATGTTTTGGGGGAAGCCACAGCTATTTTCCCTAGAGAAACTTCCTGTTGCAAAAGAAATGTTTTTTATATCCCAGGTATATATCAGTCTATTTACGAAAAGATATTGCCAATATAGCACAGGCTCACTTGCCCAGGACACTAAGAAAATTCTTTGGGCCACCAAAATTTTATTGATGCCAAATTTCACCAGCTCAAATGGGCAACCAAATATAGCATTTTGTAATGTTTGTCTTTGTATGGGGCCATTGATTGCAGATGACACGGTGCAGTACAGTGGTAAGTTGATCGATGCTGCCGAGTTGAGCCAGTAGTCATGTGATCACTGCATCCGAAGTGCCTGATGGGATGGAAATAGCTTTAGGCCACCACATGCAATTGATGCCAAATTTTACTAGCCCAAATGGGCAACAAAATATAACATGATTTTAATGTTTTTCTTTGTTTGAGGCCATTGATTGGAGCTAGCTACATGTAGGTGGCCAGGTGATCACAGCATCTGAAGTGCCTGATGGGATGGAATTAGCTTTGGGCCACCACATTTCCCCTACGATTAAATTATCTAAACTTGAGCCCATGAAGTATATATGTGTTTGGCTAGCTCAAAAAGAGATACAAGTCGGAATTGCTCGAACCGAGAAAATTGACTATTAAGTAATGAAATGAAAAAAATCGAGTATTTTTTTTTTTGTCTTATAAGATTCTCCATAGTTTAATCTATCATGTGTGAAAATTTCAGACCAAAATAGTAAACCTAAATATGAAATTTTATCATTTTTCTGGAGTCATGTTTATCCACTTTTTTCGTTTTGCTTTTGCTTCGCGAGCGAGCGATGCGAAGAGCTAAATGGAAAGACGTCGAAGCTCCGCCCCCTAGTAACCGCTCGCCGTTCATTGGCTTATCGTTATTGCAGGCTTTCTATAGTTTATTATACATGTAGAGCGCGTGCGGCTGTACGGTTCGGTGTACGTGTGTGGCACCGATTTCTATAGAACATCGGTGTGTAATGGTGTGATGCATTGTGTGGATGTGTATGGTAATTACTAGTAAATCGATGAGCACAGGCACAACCCTTAACCCGGAAGTTTTTGGAACGTCAGATCATTTCGCTACGCCATCATCATCATCATCATCTATGACTATGTCTATGAGCATCACCATAATCAACATGCATCATCACTAAGATTATCATCATCGTGATCATCAACAACAACAATGAAAACGATACTCATGGATATGATAATTATTATAGATTTTATTATAGTATTATAGTATTATAGAAATTATTAACAAAAACATACATTAACACATAAACAAAATAGCACAGTAATACAATACAAAGATAGAAATTTCCCAACAACTTTTTGAAAAGCCGATTTTTTTTTCCCTTTAAAAACTGTGCTAATTAACAGATGCAAAATCTGATGTGGACATTCACTCTTTTGTGCTAAATAACTAGACCCAAGCTGTCACAGTGGATCATCCAAATAATAGAGGAGGGGTAAGGCTTATAGGCGGCAATGACAGATCGCATCGATCCCCCGCTGAATACCCGCTACGCCGCGCCCAGGCCCTGCATTGAACACCGCGCCTATACTATTATAATCCGTCCATTGTGTAGTAACGCGCCGCGCCTATTCGACTGCGATTAGCGTTCAAAATCCACGCCGGAATGGACATTATCTTGCATCCTGCTCGTTTACTATCTCTATGAAAAGACTCGTAAGTCTCAAAAGTTTGTGCCGCGATGTGAAAGCTATTTTTTTTATTCGGAGTATGTTACTTTGTCGGATGGCCTGACGGACTGAAAAACTCTCGAGCGGCCGCTCCCTGATCTATAATCATCAAAGTCCGCCCCGTCTTCTCGCGGGGCCGGGCGGGGTACGGTGATATCAATAGCCGCGTTTTCACGAAAAGCGGATATCGATCGGAGACGGGTCTATTATGCTAACTACACTGTGATTGGTTAACCGTTTCCATGGACTTGGACTTGGTGAATTTTGCTGACATTCGCGCTATTTAGATGCGGACAACATGAGTTCCGGAGCAAACCGTACCGTATTCTTTAAAAGCGATTTTCTCCGTATTTTTTTTCCACTGCCGTTTATCTATTCCACATTAAAATAGTTGTATCTCGGTGCTCAAGCTACCAAAAATTATGATTTAAACATCAAATTAAAGCTTAAGACATGGAGAACAAGATGGTATACATAACTCAAACATGAAGAATGTCGAGGAGTATCTCATTTTGGGCTGCTCGGTCACATATACGTTAGAAAAGAAACGGATGCTAATATTCAGAGCTTTCGGGATGACTTAGCATCAGAATCTTGGGCTGATGTATACAATTTAGTAGATGCTAACAATGCATACGATATATTTTTGAATAAACTAATGTATTATTATAATAAAAATATTCCTTTGGTTCGAATTAAGTTAAATAAAAATAAGGCTAAGAAACCATGGATAACTAGGGGCATTTTACGATCGATTGCGACTCGCAATCGATTATATAAGAAAGCATTAAGAAGTAAAGATAATAATGATTTAGATAAATATAAAAAATATAGAAATAAGTTAACATCAATTATTCGGCTATCCCGCAAATTATATTATTCAAATAAAATGTTGAGTACTCAAAATAATAATTCACTTTGGAATATTATAAAAGATCTTACTGGTAAGAAAAAACATATAAATACAAACATTAATGTCAACGGACAAGATATTAATAATTTGAATGAATGTGCAAATTTGTTTAATGATTATTTTGTTAATATAGGTCCCACATTAGCCTCTAAGATTGATGCTGGTAATAATAATTTTTCTCAATACCTTTTTGAACCCTCTGAAAATTCATTATTCTTCACTCCCACAACAATTTATGAAGTAGCTTGTATAGTTCAATGATTGAAATCAAGTAAGTCATCAGGACAGGATGGGTTGAGTATGAATCTCATTAAGCAAATAATACACTTTATTGTTTCTCCATTGGTTTATATATATTTAATATTTCTCTCTCTACTGGTTCCTGTCCTAACTTATTAAAAGTTGCTAAAGTTATACCGATTTATAAAAAAGATGACCCATCTAAACTTCAAAACTATCGCCCAATATCACTATTATCAAGTATTTCAAAGGTTTTAGAGAAATTGGTATATAATAGATTGATTTCTTTTTTGAATGAGCACGATATTTTGATTCCTAATCAGTTTGGTTTTAGGAAAAATCATTCAACTGATTTTGCTTTAATTCAACTTTGTGATAAGATAATTGAATCTCTCGCTAAAAAGGAATATGTTATAGGTATTTTTATGGATCTGAGTAAGGCCTCTGATACCATCGATCATACAATTTTACTTCATAAACTAGAACACTATGGTATCAGAGGCCTTGCTCTATCCTGGTTTGAGGACTATCTCAAAAATAGAACACAGTACGTTTATTATTATTCCAATAGTTCCTCAAAATTGAACCTCACATGTGGAGTTCCTCAAGGTTCCATCTTAGGCCCACTATTATTTTTGATTTATGTTAATGATATAATAAGATCATCAAATATTCTAACTTACATTCTTTTTGCCGACGACACAAATATAATTTACTCACACAAAAATATTGATACACTTGTTGATACTGTAAATCATGATTTGTGTAATATCTCATTATGGTTTAAATGTAATAAATTATCCTTAAATATAAGTAAAACTAATTTCATTCGTTTTAAAACTATTAACTCCCAAGACCAACCTCAATGTAATTTATTTATAGATGGTTTATCCCTGGTAGAAAAACAGTCAACTAAATTTTTAGGAGTTACTATTGACTCAAATTTGTCTTGGAATGAACATATTCATAATATAACCAGAGAGGTGGGAAGGACAACTATTTTGATATCCCGGAATATTGGTATTTTGTATAAAATGAAATATTTGATAAATGATAAATCTTTATTTACTCTTTATAATACTTTAATTTTACCGTATATAACATATTGTAATATTATATGGGCAAACTGTAGTAAAATGAAAATAAACTCAATATTTCTTCTGCAGAAGAGAGCAATTCGTATTTGTACACACTCTAATTATCTTGCAAATTCTAACCCGTTATTTAGTCAATTAAAAACGTTAAAGGTTTATGACATACATACGCTCCAAACTGCCATTTTTATGTATAAGTACACTTCCAAAACACTTCCAGCATCTTTCCTAAACTTTTATTTATTAAATGTAAACGTACACTCATATTTAACTCGACATGCTCATGATTACCATCTTAATAATCCCAAACTTAGTTTAGCCCTACGATCAATTAGACACCATGGACCAGATATTTGGAATAACTTACCTAACCATATTAAAATTAGGACCTCCCTTTATTCATTTAAAGCTAATATGAAAACATATTTGTTAACTCAGTATAGTTTGCTAGATCTTACATAGAAATGTTAAATAATTTGATTTGTTATATCTTGGAATTGTTCTATTTTGTTTGTCAATAGGAAAGGGCCCTGCATACATTTTAATACATTTTAATATTATTACACGTAATTGAAACCACCACACACTTAATTTCACGATATTAGTCTCTTATTGCTCTATGCACCAAGCTAAAGTTTTGCACTATGCACAAATGCACTTCTCAATACGAAACATGTCACTAAAGATATTTTGTTAATTTCACTCGAAATTAATTCAGCCATGCTCACTTTGAATTATTTTACCTATATTTTATTTAACTTTGAATATAACACACAAATTTATAATACAATTGATAAATGGATTTGTAATCGCGTCCCTTGCATAGGTTGTTCTTTATTTGCTAACTCGGCAGAGGCCACAGTCATCATCAAGCTTTTACGCTTACGACATGTGGTCTCCTGCTTTTTCCTTTATAAGAAACTTACCAAGCATTACATAAGTCTTAAGATATCCATTCTCCCCCCTTATTTCTTATTTTATATTATGCAGATTATTTTCACGATGGATTGGCACCAATTAATATATTTGTTTTTGCTTGTATTTTAATTAGAAACATATTTTGTTAAACTTACATGTTACTCATTTTATATATTTGTATGATGTTTCTTTGTATTGATGTGAAAAAGTGGAAATAAAATAAAGAAACAAACAAACAAACAAACATGCAATTGATGCCAAATTTTACTAGCCCAAATGGGCAACAAAATATAACATGATTTTAATGTTTTTCTTTGTTTGGGGCCATTGATTGGAGGTGGCCTTTTGTCATGTGATTACAGCATCTGACGTGCCTGATGATGGGAAGGAAATATATAGCTTTGGGCAACCAAATTTAATTGATGCCTAATTTTACTTGCCCAAATGGGCAACTGAATAAAACATTATTTTTAATGTTTGTCTTTGTTTGGGGCCATTGATTGCAGGTGGCCAGGTGAGGTACAGTGGCAAGCTGATGCTGATGAGCGGAGCCACTGGTCATGTGATCACAAAGTCTGAAGTGCCCGATGGGATGGAGTCGTACTACTCACCACAGGTACTGTAAACGTGGTAATGTTCGTGTTGCATTATTTTTTGCGGAATTTGCTATGATGTATGTGTCCGTGAATATTAAAGTAACACAGGTTTCAGTTTCAGTTTCAGTTTAGTTTATTTCATTTCCAACATAAATCAATATACATATCATTGTACAAAACAAAACAAAGGTTACATTATGGTATAATTAAACAGATGTACAATGAAAATAAGAATCATATACAATAAATGATATGTTTGGAAATGGAGGGATCCACTGAAAAGCAGTGCTTGTAGATTGTGGACCCCTCGAGTAATAATAAAGCAATTGAATAATAATTCATAAACAATTTGAATAATACTTTACAATCGTAATTTAAAAAATAACAATAAATTGTACATTACAGTTTGAATTGCTTCCAGTAAAAGTTACTAAAAACATATAAGGTGAGCCGACAGAGACTTCGAGGAGCAGAACAAAACAATACGACACAACACAAAACAACGTGCATAGCACAATGAAAAGATGAAAAGTAACATACGTGATGGTAACATGAAGAGAAAGGATGGTTGGATGTGGACGGAGACATAACTGTTGACGCATACGAATATAAGCAATAAAAAGCGCTCAATACAAAAAGCAAAAAGTTGCAAGGCAATTACAATAAACTAATACACTAACATAAAGGTAAAGTGTCCATCTCCACAAAAAATACTTGGAGCTTCCTCGTTTCTCTTCTGCCGTGTTGTTTAGCTTATGGTAAGAGAAGAATAAAATAGGGTTTGGTTTTTTCAAATGTCCCTTTAGTATGAAGATAATTATCATTGAAAATCATTATTTCAAAAGCGTTAGCTAACGGTATTGATAAAAAGTACAATTGACGTCACTGAATACGTCCTGCCAGCGCGCGTGAGAAATTTTCCCGACCCACAGAACTTTGAGCCTAGTGTGCGCAAATTCCATGAATTCCGTACCGTCTGTAGCTGTATACACGGGTGCGGATATCGTCAAGATCAAACGGATGATTTTTACTGCAACAAATCTACAACAGACCATCAGTATTGGGTGATAAAATATGAACTCAATATTCATCTTTTCACTAGGTAAACAGTGTTTGTTTTCTTTCAAACTTTCACAAATCTTTCAATTCTATTTTACAATGATATTGATATAGGATTGAAGTCTCAAATGTCAGTTTGTGCAATATCTGACACTTTACACGGATCACTTTAAGACCCGCGAATATAAATACGTGATTTGCAATTGCGTGTGAACACTTATTCGGCCGCGAAATTAAAAATCCGCAAATGTGTTTCTGTGTAGCTCAATGCGAAATATTAATCGTGCGAAAATAACGTTTACAGTATGTATATAACTCTCTTTAGCTATGCTCGAGATGGAATTATACCAGATTAATGTGATCCATTTTAACTTCAACCTAATTCGCTTGGAGCTTTCACACTACTATTGTACCTTGTTGTTTGGATTATATGGCAATTCTATACACTAACTTTTTGTTCTACTTGCCCCATTCGAGCAAGTAAAATCATGAAAGTTCAAATTGTACTTGCCCGAACAGAAGATGTACTTGCCCGGCCGTGAAATAAAGACAAATTAATCACGCTAGTTAGCTGCTTGGAAGATTTCTTGCTTGTTTCTAGATGACATAATTTACACAAGGAATTAAAATTGTCTCTTGAACAAAAATGTGAGTTGCCCGATCGGGCAACCAAACTTAATAATTTTTGCCTGGTAACCTAATTTTGTACTTGCCCCGGGCAAGCGGGCAATTGCCAATGTCAAGCCCTGCTTATGGGAACAGAAGTGTGAATTGGGTTTTGATTTTCCAAATGTCTCCCTAATTATGGAGATATTTAAGATTGAATTTCAAAGCAGCTATGCGTGTGGAAGCCTTTGACCATAGTCAATATACTCGCTCGTCCATAGTATCCAAATTCATTTTATCTCGTTGAGAATTTGTACATACTGTATTAACTCTAGTTTTAGGATTTGTAGATATGAATATAAAACAATAGACTTGTCAGGTAATGTACTTCCATTTATTGAATTAGTAGAATTCAGGTTGCATTTGTTGTCTAAAAGAGTTGGCTTACACCAGTCCTGAGTATCATAATCAGTCATCCAAATGTAAAGTTAACATATGTTGTCTTGCTCATTAATATTCATTTATGTTGTTAGTTTGTAAGCAATCTGAAATATATTGCAACACTGTTTGAGTAGAAAAGCCATTAATATAATGTTGAATGAATTGAAGGCATTATTATTTGTATTATTATTATTTGTATAGTTTTACAGTTTTAGCCAGTGAGTTGTGTTTTCAAACGATATAATATATAAAGTTACTGTACCCCAAGTATTACTGTATCTACAGTACAGTTAATATAATTACATTATATGTCTGTATTAATAATACATCAACCAATATAGTTGTCATGTAATACCTATATTTATTGAATAAGTAGAATTCAGATTACATCTGTTGTTTAATAGTGTTCGCTTATACCAGTCCTGTGTATCATAATCAGTCAGCCATAAAATAGACAACAGGTGTTTCTTTTACTCGTTAATATTCATTAATTTTGTTTGGTAGCCAGTGGCGTAGCTTCCTTGGATTCATTTGAGGGGGGGGGGGAAACGCAAAATTATTTGAGGCACACCTTATATACATGTATTTCTCTTTTTTTTTCAAAAAAATGTCCCCTTATGTTTCCTATTGTTTTTTATTATTGGGGGGGGGGGGGGGGGATACGTTTGGGGGCCACCATTGGAAGCAAATCAACTGAAATATACTGTAACACTGTTTGATTAGATTTAGCTGTGAATGTACTGAAGGCATTATTGTTTGTATTGTACAATTATAGCCAGTGAAATTATATTTTCAAAAGTAGATATACAGTTACTGTACCCCAAGTATCACTGTATTTACAGTACAGTTGATATAATATATTACGTTATATGTTTGAATTAATAATATATAAAACGATAGAGTTGTCAGGCAATACCTATATTTTATTAAATTATAAACAGAATTCAGGTTTCATCTGTTATTTAAAGTGTTTGTTTACACTGTTCCTGTGCGTCATAATCAGTCGGCCAAAAAATAGACACCGGTTGTTTTTTTACTCATTCATTCATTTTGTTAGTTTGGAAGCAATCACAAATATATTGCCACACTGTTTGAGTCGACAAGCTGTAAACATAATTTTGAATGTATGTAGAGGTGCTAATTAAATTTTACATTTATTTTCAATGGAAGCTTATTGTTAATATGTATGTTTAACTTTTGCTTCTGTGCATGACTCATTTAATAATTATTTCAAAATGCATAAAGGGGAGTGTTCATACTAACTCCATTTATGAATAAAATGTTATAAGTGTATTTACATGAAGCCAATTACAACTTTTCCTGTAAATATGCAGGTTGATGTCTGTAGAAAATAATATATTCCACAGGCAAATGTTACCTTACACCACAAAACGACCGTTATGTCGCGGAGATAGTTTCTCTGAACATAGCTGAAATAGTAAAATTTGGTTTAAAATATGAAATTCAGGATTTTTGTATTTTGAAATTTTGATCGTCAGAAATCATGTTTAAATAAGTTTTTTCATCGAATAAAAATTATTAGATATACTGCACTTGAATGGACGCCAATCTTTAAAGTAGCCAATTTCTCCCTTGTTTTAAAACTGCTTCAGCCATTTTCCAAATCTTTGGAGCTAATTTTCAGAGGGTTTGCCTTGTCTGAATGTGACAAATTATATATACCATTGTAAAGGTAATGAATTCTACTGTAATGTCATGTAAAAATCAGCATAATCATTTTCCCCGACTTATTGGTCGTTTTGTGGTGTAAGGTCACAAATGGTCTTGAATGGAATAATGTAAATCTTGAAACCTCTTGCTAAACTGTTTGAAAGGGGACACTCTTTGGAACAGCTGGAGAATAAGAAAGTTTCTATCAAAATTGTATCCTATAGGATTTTTTTTTGTAATAGATCTAATAACAAAATGGTTCTGTTCATTTCATTTTGAAAAACAGTAGGTCAGACTGATTGGGGGATACATGAATTATTGGGGAGCACACGCGTTTGCTAAGGATATTCCCCTTGTCTTTTTTGTATTGTTTGGGGCAAATTATTTGGGGCACGTGCCCCATGTTTCACATTTCTACTTCATTTATCCTTTGTTTTTACAGATCTACTACCAGAAAGGTGGAAAGGGGGTGGTTCTTTTCGGGACAGGGGGAGAAACGATAAGCGGCTCACTGTGGTCAGTCCCGCTAGATGACGTGATCGAGGGACGCATGGACCGAGCTCGAGCCATCTATACTGACCCGTACAAAGGGGTTACGACACCCCCTGTCCTGATAGATCTGACCGGAGATGGAGTGATGGACATTGTGATGGCCATGTTTAACTCGACGATCATTGCGTTTGACGGACAGAGCTATGGCCAGCTGTGGAACTACACAATACCATATTCGGAAACGTACAGGTAATTATGATGGTGGTGGTGGTGGTAATGGTGTTGGTGGTGGTGGTGATGGTGTTGGTGGTTGTGGTGGTGATGGTGGTTGTGGTGGTGTTGGTGGTTGTGGTGGTGTTGGTGGTTGTGGTGGTAATGGTGTTGGTGGTGGCAGTGGTGGTGCGCGATGGTAATGCTGATCGATACTTATGATGATGATGATCAATTATGCTGCTGCTGCTGCTTCAGACGATGAAATTGTTGCTTACATGTACATGTACCGTAGAACACCATCGTCAAGCACCCCAATCACCAATATGCATCTTGCTTTTAAAGAGCGCCCGCTCTCTGTCCAAACGGGAGACTTTAATCAAGAATGCAAATAATGGTGAGGAATATTCATGAGGATAATAATGGAGGTGAATCTCATGGAAACGTCTTTAAAAGCAAGATGCGTATAGGTGCTTGGGGGGTGCTTGACGATGGTGTTCTACGGTATGTGATGATGGAGATGATGACGTTGATGATAATAATGATGGAGATAATGATTACCACCACAAAAGGGTGATGGACATTGTGATGGCCATGTTTAACTCGACGATCATTGCGTTTGACGGACAGAGCTACGGCCAGTTGTGGAACTACACAATACCATATTCGGAATCATACAGGTAATGATTGTGGTGACAGGTGGTGATGGTGGTAGGGGTGAAGTTGATGACAGTGATAATGACAACGACAGCAAAGATAATGATTGATTGATTGATTGATTGATTTTTATTTTCCCTTTTTAAAAATACAACAAATAGAAATACAAACCGCTGGATGGCCCATCTTCAGGTGTGCCAACATTGCACTACTGGTCTTCCATGGGGTCCATGATGATAAAAAAAAATGATGGTGGGCAGTGATGGTGATGATGAGTGTGGTGGTTGTGGTAGTGGTGATGATGGTGATGATGATGAGGCTGAGGAGGAGGATGATGATGATTATGATTACGTGAAGGTAAAACGGTGACAGTAATAACAATGAATGTAAAATAATGATAGCTAATGATAGATTAATTTCATGTTATCTTTCTTTTTAGCACACCATCAGCGGCCTACTATAATGATGATGATGTTCCTGACTTTATGGTGCTCTACAACGTTGGTCCAGGCTATCCCCTATACTACTATGCACATGTAAGTTATTACTACTAGGCCCTGTAACAAAGATTCACGATATATTTATTGATTAATATATTGTATGCTTAATCGTACAATGAATTGCAGATATGAACCCATGTTATGTTTATATTTGCCAAACCATTAAGCTGTTAATGGCATGTAATTTAGGAGGTTTATACACAAAAACCATTCTATTGCTAAAATGGCAATCTTTAAAGTATCATTTTTGTTTAAATTCTTTTTAACAGATAACTGTACTGGATGGTAGAAATGGGCAACCTCTCCTCCAGAAACCCATCGTCAGCTCAGGCTCTGTCACCACATCCGCCCTCACAGTCAGCACAGAGGGCTACGGCAACGATGCCTTCTTTTACTGGAAACTAGTTTGTGAGGGTCACGAGGCAGAGGTCACTCCATTTGAGTTTGAGGATATCGATGGTGAGTGAACAATTGTGATGATTATTTCCCCCTATGTTTGCGCCTTTGTTTATTGTTTTTTAATAATTCTAGAGGAAAATAAGGGCTAAAATTAACTCTTTAACTCTCATGACTTACTGGCGTCAATCTGCAGAAAGTTTTTTTGTTCAGTGATGGATCGAGGGGATGAATGGATAGATCTGATTATATGATGTATAGTTAATCAATTGCCTACCTGAAATCCAGTAGGGAATGTTTTACGTGGGCTGTGTTCTATTGCCGTCCCAACTCCCCACCCTCTTGCTATTGTAGCATTTTGTTAATTATTATTTTAAAAGAATTGCATCAATAACAAACTTCCTTTTATAATATCCCTTTATGAAGTAGACTTGATATCTGCTTACATAGATTTGCAACAACCATCATATCAAGATGTAACGTTCTACTAATTGATTTCTTAAATGTTTGTTTCATTTCAAAATTAAGCAAAGGTTCTTTAAGTAAAACTGATTTCTGCCGCAAGAGGTTCAACTCCCCCACCATAGCATCTGCCGTCATGTTCAATCAACCACCTGGACAAGAAATATGCAACTCAATGTTACTAGATCCCCTTAAGTAGGACTGATACTGACATAGATTTGTAACAACCATCATACTAAGATTCTACTAATTGATTTCTTAAATGTTTATTTCATTTCAAAATTAGGCAAGGGTTCTTTGAGTAAGACTGATTTCTGCCGCAAGAGGTTCAACTCCCCCACCATAGCATCTGCCGTCATGTTCAATCAACCACCTGGACAAGAAATATGCAACTCAATGTTACTAGATCCCCTTAAGTAGGACTGATACTGACATAGATTTGTAACAACCATCATACTAAGATTCTACTAATTGATTTCTTAAATGTTTATTTCATTTCAAAATTAGGCAAGGGTTCTTTGAGTAAGACTGATTTCTGCCGCAAGAGGTTCAACTCCCCCACCATAGCATCGGGCGTCATGTTCAATCAACATATGCAAGCACCCGGACAAGACATATACAACTCTGGTAAGTTTGAGCCCCGTTTCATAAAAACTTTTCCAATTGTTTAAATGTCCAAATTTTGTAACACTAGTAGGTCAACAGCTAATCAGCATGCAGCATTGCAGCTTTTGCCATGGTAGATACAATAGTTGGACACTTATATATAACAATTTTGCAAAAAGAACAAAAAGAGAAAAGTAGCCAGGGCGAATCCCCTGGGGAATCCCCTGCACTGCGTGATTTGGCTGAAATCGCGTAGATGTTCAAACAACACGCAACCAATTTTGTGGATCTAAATAGAAATAACTGAAATACGAAGCCTGATTGTGCAAACTAAAAGCGCATTCACCCAAAATACGCAACTACCATACAACCTAAAAACAAATGAGTGCGTGATGCAAACTTTTGTGCGTAACTTGCATTCTTTTTAACCAATGAAATGTTTAGATGAGAATCTCTGATGTTCCAGCTCATTTGCTTGAGGGGTACCCGGGTGTGTTTTGTAGTGCCTTATATAGTAGGGCAGCTTGGGCTAGTAAGCACCCCTGGGAGTTGAAATGGAGCACAGGATAATTGTGCGGGTTTGAACTGTACCTGATTACCAAGGGTAATAATGGGCCTCTGAATAGGGCACCTAATTACATGGCGCTCTATAAATGCTATGTAGTATTATTATTATTAACAGATCTTCTTCGATTACATGCATTACTGTCACTAAACTAAGTGTTATAAATTTCTTTCTTTTAGCCGAGCGTGTTGCAGATGAATTCAAATATGCCGTCAATGCTACCGCTCTTGCTGCACAGTTCTTGAAAAAATACCCAGAAGTTCTACAGGAAGTATTGGATAGAATGAACACACACCATGATCCAGATCCACATAATTTGCAGGTACTATTAAAGTCTCATTTATAAACACAAAAATGATTTCAAATGTTCAATATGAATACAGATGTTGTGCCCCGTTGTAGAAAGAGATACAATCGTTTGTAAGTTACAATTAATTGTAAGTCAGTTCATGTGTCCTCAGTGGGCAAATCTGGTCGGTTGAACCGCACAAATCTGATCGGTTGAACTGCGCAAATGTTCTGACTCACGATTGATTGTATCTCCTGCAAAGGGGCCATTGACTGCAGCCTTTATAAACGCTATGTGAACATTTGTCATCACATAGAGCAAGCGTCGACCTACATTTTCTAAATGGTATTGAGAACCAAATTAAGCCCAAAATCAATACTTTTCCTATTAATTTTAATCTGAATACTTCTAATTTAATTTTGCAAGTATAGATTAACATTTATGTAATGCTTTCTTGTAGTTGTAATATGCATGAAGATGGGTTGATTTATTTCTTTGGGAAAGTTTTGTCAAATGAATCAACATGGTAAATCTACAACTCTTGGTCTTGTATGCAATTTTACTTGCTTATATGACCCTAACTCCTCAAAGCCACAAGGAATAGAGGAATTACTCATATATAAACGGTTTTGTAAAGCGAATAGTGATGGCAACTTCATTGTTATGTCTGTTAATTCATTCTTGTTTCCTTGTTGCAGAATTCAGAAGTAACCACTCCTACTCCAAGCCATCCAACAGCAGCTACAGATCTGGACTTTCAGAGGGAGTATGACCAGCTGTTGGCAAAGCTCTCCACCTTGTCCACCTCCCTTGACAAGTCCAATGAAGAACCCGCGGCAGGTGTTCCAGGGGCTGTTGCTTCAGGAGGTATGGACACCAGGCTTCCAGGAGATTCGGACCCTAAGAATTCTGGAGCTACAAACCAAGAGGACATCGTCTCCAAACTCCAGCATCTCGGCTTCCTGGGGTCCTTGACAGGTGATGACGGGAAATCCGATGGGGTTCAGGTAGGCAGCAGTAATTCAGGGGCCGAATCTCCAGGAGTTGATGACCCCGATGCTCCAGATGACATCCTTTCACAGGATGTGCTCTCGAAGCTCAAGGAACTTGGGTTCCCGGAGTCCTGGATCGATCCCGACTCTCAGGAAGTCGATCCACTAGAACCTGATGACTCCCAAAGACCTGCCGACAAGAGGGGACCGAACCCTGATGACAAGATTACCCAAGAAAATCCTAAAGACACCAAGGATCCAAGTATTAACCTGGAAGCTGCAGAGTTGGAAGACCTACTCCTCAACCTCCTGGGGCAGGGCAAAGAGCAGAGCAGTCAGAGTGATGTCCCCAGCAGTCATCGCTACAAGCGAAGCAGTGATACAAGTTCTAGTTTTCTCTTGAATCTCCTTCAGGGCTTTGGTAAAGGAGGCACTGAAAGTCATAAATACAAGCGAAACAGCCACCTGGGGTCAGCGGTCAAAGGTCATGACGGCAGGAGGGTGAGACGTCATGCAGGGTTGCATGATGCAGGGGGTATCCAGAGGGTCATCTCCACAGGAACTCTTGCACCGCGCCTCAGCCCGGTCTTCGACGAAACACCCAGCGACCCAAACAGCATCGATGTCATCTTCGCCACCTACTGGTTCTATCCGTCAGCGCATGAGGTTAGTTGTGCCTCGATATTCTATGCAACTGGTTCATACAGTTGTTGGGAAACAGTACAAGAAAGTAATGTATGAAACTAAGTTTCCCTAACAGCATTGACGTCATCTTTCCTACCTATCCGTCAGTGCATGAGGTTAGTTGTGCCTCGATATTCTATGAACTGGTTCATACAGTTGTTGGGAAACGGTACAAGAAAGTTATGTATGAAACTAAGTCTCCCTAACAGCATTGACGTCATCTTTCCTACCTATCCGTCAGCGTATGAGGTTAGTTGTGCCTCGATATTCTATGAACTGGTTCATACAGTTGTTGGGAAACGGTACAAGAAAGTTATGTATGAAACTAAGTCTCCCTAACAGCATTGACGTCATCTTTCCTACCTATCCGTCAGCGCATGAGGTTAGTTGTGCCTCGATATTCTTTGAAATGGTTCATACAGTTGTTGGGAAACATTGTTCAATTTACAAGAAAGTAATGTATGAAACTCAGTTTCTTTGATGAAATGTTAAGTTTCCCTAACAGCATTGACGTCATCTTCGCTACCTACTTGTGCTATCCATCAGCACATGAGGTAAGTTCTGCATTGATATTCTCTGAACAGGTCTGGAGAACAATTTTTGATTTGACAAGTTATTAATGTACTCTTTGTTTCTTTGATGAAATGCCAAGTTTCCCTTACAGCATTGATGTCATCTTCGCTACCTAGTTTCTATGGTGCTATGCATCAACACATGCTTTGATATTCTATAAACAGATCTGGACAATTGTTGGAGAAAATTTTTTGATTTGACAAGTTATTAATGTATGAATTAAGCTAAGTTTGAGTCGTGATTTTGATGAAATGCCAAGTTTCATTTACAGCGAAGCACAATCAAATTTATAATCATACAGTAAAATATGTGGAAATGCAGAGTATCTTCAGCCCACTCCATTTGTCCTTCAGCAAGACAATTAATCCACATTGCTGCTCTCTACCCAGGAGTATAAATGGGCTTGGTCGGGTGTTAATTAGCATTCAGCGCCCGTTGGGCAGCTGGGCTAGTATGCTCCCCAGGGAGTTGAGACGGTGCGCAAGATACTTGTGCGGGTTTGACCTGTACCTGATGACCAAGGGTAATAATAATGCACTTAGAAACATTGTATTAAGCGCTATATAAATGTAATATATTATTATTATTGTTATTGTTCTCGCTGTCTTCATGTTTTTAAGTTCCTTTGCTTCCGTTTCCTTTTTCTGCAGCTGTTAACGCAGGATGAAAAGAACTGTATTGAATCATGGACGGATAACGAAAAGCAGAGGATGGATCCCAGAAGTAAGTTAGCAAATTGACAACTTGTGGTCCTCTCCTTAATGGTTATGGCTATCCCAGAAGTAAGTTAGCAAATTAGAAAGTCGTGGTCCTCTCCTTAGTGGTTATGGCTTGACAGAAGCATGGATATTTGAATATAAGCATATTTTGTCATCTACGCTTATGAATAAGGATGAAGTTATCTATAGCGCATTATTTATTTTTTGAAAAGGGTGTGAAAAATAAACATACTGCACGCTTAATTTACGTAACTGTTATACATTTATGTGAATTCAGTTTTATGTTGGTTATTACATTTTGTCTCAATAAAGAAAGAACACAAACAACATCTAGGAGCGCCCACCCTACCCCCACTGAGCATGCAACAAGGACGCTGATCTCGCATTAATAAATTGTTCTTCAGTTGATCCACATTTACACCATACACAAATATCCATGCCCATTGGTGTCAGGACCACGCAATTGATCCCAGAAAGAGTATAAATGATCATCGATTATCCCTGGACAGAAGCTATTGCTCTATTGCTATATGGCCCAAGGACAGTAGAAACTGATGTTAGGCCAGCAAAATGTAACCCTTCAGAACTGATTCCCAAAATACTCCAGCTTGCGTCTATGGATTGAAAGAACCCCCCCCCCCCCCCCCCCCCCCCCCATCATGTACCCCCTTATAACAGAGTTCATTGTCAGTGATTCTATCTTTGTTTCTTGACAGATGAGTTCTATGGACTAGACCATGATGCCTATGAGCATTTGGGATTGGAGCATTGTAAGAAGAAAGGTGAGTTGTAGTTTTTCTTTTCTTCCTCTTCTTTCAATTTTTACCTTACGTTGCTGCTACAATAACAAATTAGATATATGTTGTTGTTTTTTTGTGGCAAAATAAATGTTTTAAAAAAACATAAGCATTTACCATTTTCACTTTTATTAGGTGAGAGCAAGAAGGGCATTAAGTAGTCTTTTGCTAAATTAAGTTTAACGTTTTGTATGTCGAAGCTTTCTCTATGTGATGTCAATTTCTTTAGATAATGAATTTCATATTTTGTGAGTATTTATCGAAAGTAGAAATTAGCTAAATTTGGTTTTAACAAGGATCTGAAAATTCGAACATGATTCTCGGCAAAGTACAAAAAGTGACTTGAATAGCATCCTTCACTTTCTCAACTAACAACTTGTAGTTACAATTACGTTGTATACCACTGAGTGCGCCTCATGGCTGCCGGAATGCATTGCTCCCAAGGGAGCAGAAAGTGAACATCACTTGAGGATGTATTGCCAGTGTGTAACTGATGACCAGGATAATTGTATCCTATGACTGGGGTAATAATATCATTGTAAACCGCTTAGAGATGATTATCAATCATATTAGGCGCTATATAAATCGAGTATATTATTATTATTATTATTAATGATGTAAAGTGTTTAGAGATGATTATCGATCATATATATTAGGCACAATACAAATCAAAACATTACTATCTCTTTTTTTTCCCGCTTCATTCATGAAGCTCTCAAGGTGTTTAGAGATGATTATTGATTATATAATGCACTATACAAATCAAAACATTATTATTACAGATGTATTACTATCTCTTTTTTTTTGTCGCTATGTTCATGTAACTGAAGACATCCTGACCCAATCACCTGGGGGGTGTTTCACAAAGATCCTTAGAAGTTGAACTTAACACTTAACCGGTTGCTTCCAAAAATAAAAGCGCATCTATTGACCCCCAAAACGAGATTCTTTTCACTTATACGAGCCAAGGCCTCCACACAAAAGACCAGCGGCCGTGTGTGCGTGCAGAGAAATCGATTGTTTCGGTTGTGGTGGTGCACACACAAAAGGCCGGTAAACTTGTATAGAAATGTATTCTATACCACAGTGAAGATTCGGTTAGGCAGCTGTATATATACAGCTCTATGCATACAGAATCATGTACAATCTCTATTGGCATGGCGCGCATGCACTGAACATTTCGCTGCCACTATTATTGTATGCGTAATGGGAATACTGCCTGTCCAGGCGAAACGCAATTTCTCTAAATTTTGGCTGGTACATCGTACATTCACCGCTGTACGAAATTATTTCAACTTTGTAAGTAACATTACATACTTTATACAGTTACCAATTGCTGTAAAACTCATGATACGTCACAAGTCTGAGATATTTCGATAGCTTATTTTATTAGCTTTCAAGTGATATAACAAATTCAGTATGTCTGCATTCAGAATATAGCTTTTTAGACGATTAAATAGTGTCATGAGTGTGGTATTTTCGGAACCGAGTATAGTCGGTTCCCGGGTGTGAGTGTGTGACACGGGGCCCGTATTAACTCGGTTCCAGGAAGAAACGGGTTAAGTTGGACTTAACAATTATGGAAAGCCATTTGTAGCCTTGGAATAAAATATATTCAAAAGCAAACATTCAAGAATTTTTAGACTTATTCATACATTTTACATCAAAAACATGAAATCCCCTTGATAATAGAAAATATCAGTGATTTGAATCAACATTTTATGCCTTTTAAAAGAAATTTAACAAAATTATTTCAAAGAAACTAACAGCTTTCCATAGTTTCTAAGTCCAACTTAGAGTTAAGTTCAACTTGGGATCTTTGTGAAACACCCCCCTGAAGACTTATAAATCATGGTTACCTCAGAAGTACAAAAAGTGAATGATTGCCCTTCTTTTTAACCTGTTCCGTCCCTCTGAGATTCTAATATCTCCAAAGACTTCATTTGTATGCAACCCACCCAGATCCCGTAGTCAAGGGGTTAACCCTCGACCGACGTATTGTAGTTAACAAGTTATAATGAGACCTCCAAACATGTTTTAATTTTGTTTTGATCTCTTTTTTTTCTCTTTACTCATGAAGCTAAAGACAGCCCGACGCAGTCACCGGAGGACATGAATCCCCTCAATATCTACCCATTCAATCTGGACGCGGGCGAGTTGACCGTCTATAGAATGCGGCTCACGTGCGATTGCGGACTGGAAGAGGCGTGGCAAACCAACCCGTGGGCGCGGTGCAGCCGAATACTGCCCTATAACCAACAACAGTGGGGGGCGTACATGGGCACTTACGGGAACAGCTACTTTACCAAGAGGCAAGAAGATACCAAATTATAACATTTAATAATCGTTTATTCCGGATAATGTTACAGTTTGACCGCAAAGAGGCATGGAAAATCACATACTGGCGCCATGGAGCTGTAATCTGCCCTAGAACCAACAACAGAGGGGGCTGTTATGGACACTTATGGAAACAGCTACTTTACGAAGAGGCAAGAAGATACAGATTCATTACATTTATTGTAACCGTTTATTCCGGAGAGTGCGCCAACTTAACTCCAAAGAGACGTGGCAAACTAACTCACAGGCGCAATGCAGCTGTAATCTGCCCTATAAGTATAACCAACAACAGTGGGGGCTTACATGGACACTTCCGGAAGAGGCGAGAAGATTCCGAAATATAGCATTTTATAATAATTTATTCCCTATATTGTGCCAATTTGACCTCAAAAGAGACGTAGAAACCCTGCTCATAGGCGAGGTGCAGCTGAATTCTGCCCTATAACCAACAACAGTTGGGTGAGGGCGTATATGTGACCAGCTATAGCAAAACCCGGCACTTGTCGGTAATTTATGTTTTGAAGAAATTGGCATTTTAAGTTCACACAATGTGTGTAAAAGACCTATGATTGTATAACTGAAACAATCATATCTTCGTCATTTATTGACCAATTAGTTAGAACAACGCATCAAATGAAAGCTTGTGATGAGGCCTTTCTAATGGTATGAAAATGTACATTTCGATTTTTTTACCGACATGTGCCGGGTTTTGCTATAGCCGGTCACATATGGCGGGCGGCTTGTGGGAACAGCTACTTTACAATGAGGCAAAATGATGCAGAATTATAATGGAACATGTTTTTAACTGAAAATGTGCCATTGTGGCATCAAGGAAGCGTGGAAAACGTCTTCTGAGCGTGCACTCACCAAGGCAGGTTATGTGACCGCTGTTGTTGAATCTGCTGCTATGTCAGTTTTAACGTAACCTGCTTTTGTTAGTGCACGGTCAGATGTGCTCAGATGATGTTTCATATGGTACATTTGGAGTACATGTCGGCCTCCAGTGCTCCCCTGTATGTCTTGTATTATTTTGACAAATTATTGGGGGGGTGGGGGAATGATTTGGGGGGCACACCTTATTTATTTCTCTATTTTTACACACATCCCCTTATGTTTGTTATTGTTTTGGTCAAATTATGGGGGGGCACTTGTACCCCTGAAGCAACCCTAGTGGATTATATGTGACCCGCTATAGCAAAACCTGGCACTTGTCAGTAATTCATGTTTTGAAGAAATGGGCATTTTAAGTTCACACAATGTGTGTAAAAGACCTATGATTATAAAATTGGAACAATCATATCTTCGCCAATTATTGACCGATTAGTTAGAACAAAGCATCAAATGAAAGCTTGTGATGAGGCCTTTCTTATGGTGTGAAAATCTACATATTGATTTTTACCGACAAGTGCCATATTTTGCTATAGCGGGTCACATGTTATGATTATATGATGTGTATAAACAGGCCTGTAGATATAATAAGAACAGTAAAGAGGTGATCATGAACAAAAAAGTCATAATCTTGCAATGTGTGACGTTGACAAGTAATTAGACAGTAGAATTTTGTAAGCGAATATTGTTGTATTCAGCTTCTAGGGGTTTTCTTTCGAAACAATTTTTTTGCTAACAAAGTTATACCATGGAGCAGTCACTATTTAAGCATATCGCATGATTAATTTGGATGAGCAACTCTCAATTAATTTAGAAAGTATTGTTAAAAACCCAAATATTTCTCTGATATGTTTGCATTATCTTTGTGGAATTCAATATTCAATAGCTTAAAGACATTGTTACTATGTACATTTCTTAAACACATTTTAATTGTCTTTCGTTTCATTCAATGCGGTGTTGTAACATATATTCCTCTTTTAACCCCTTGACTACGGGAACCGAGTGGGTTGTGTACAAAGTCTATGGGCATTTCAGCTACTCGAAGGGAACGGGTTAAAACAACCATACTGTTTGTAAAAAGAAATTTGAAGTTTGTTTTAACTTTTTTGTGAGTATGCACATTTAATTACTATATTTCTCATGGTTCTTTACTACCTAGAGGAAAGAACATTCCATTTACTGAATGGCGACTTTCCTTTTTCATGTTTTGCATGTGGTGTATTATAATGTTAAAACCTTGCTTTAATGATATTTCTCTCATAACTAATGGTATCTTTTTCAAGGTATTTAGAGTCTTATTAGAATCAATAGATCGGAGTGAAAGTATAGGTGATAGCAGTTTGACAAGTGTGCTTATCGTAATTTGACGAAAGAAAACAAAATATTATGAAGGTTTCAAGGGTATTCATTCAGTGATTAAAGAGATAACTGCATATGTAGATTCTAATTTATGTTTGACCATGTTTTATATCATAATTTCATTACTTGAGAACCATATCTTCTCGGTTCAGTATGACATTTGTTATGTCAGGAAGTATATGTTCAAATTGTTTATTATGGTGTTTTTGTATAAACTTTGCCAATACTGTATATTTATGTTCAGAACCTAAAAAATATGGATATTTGTACAAAAGAACATTTCGTGAGATTATTATATTTTGTAGAGCTATAAATTTGTCTTTTCAACAGTACAAGCCGATATGAATAACAGTAGTGTTTTAATAATAATAATAATGGTGGCTACTTATATAGCGCACGTTCCGTCTTTCGACGCTCGCGGCGCATCACTATTATTACCCCGGTCATCGGATACATACTGCACTCAATCCAGCACACAAAGTGCACATTGTCCACTCCCTGGGGAGCATTCCAGCTAGGCAACCTCGTAGGTGCACACAGTGCTAAGTAACTCCTTTCCATCCTTCCGGGTACCCATTTATACACCTGGGTCGAGAGCAGCAAATGTGGATAATTTTCTTGCTGAAGGAAAATCGCGATGGGCATACGTTGGGTTCGAACTTGGGACCTCACGATTGGAAGGCACGCGCTCTACCAATCTCGCCACACCATGTTTTAAACAGTAGCAGACGGTCTTGACAGTCACAGTAAAATAAAACATAACATGTTCAGTAATAAATAATGATAGTTAATTTCAGTAAACAGTACTCTTTGTTTTATAAGCAAGCCAGCTTCTCTATTCATTTTTACACATGCAAATCGTTTTGACTCTGTCCAAGTTGCTATGACAATGTCATATTTAAAGGTAATAATAACTTGCACATTATTGATGTCATGTCATGAGTTTGATTCGTATTGAGTTTCTTAAGCATTTAGTTGATCCGTTATGACCTAGTCCCACTGCACCGTTAAAGTGATCTAAGTAAAGTGTCTAACTCCACGAAAATTACTTGGAGCTTCCTCGTTTCTCTTCTGCCATGTTGTTTAGCTTATGGTAAGAGACGAATAAAATAGGGTTAGATTTTTTCAAGTGTCTCTTTAGTATGAAGATAATTATCATTGAAAATCATCATCTCAAAACCGCTGCCCAACGGACCCGTGCCGGCGGATTGGCCGAAACCTTCCCGATAGACAGGGCAGCGCAACGAGTCGATGTACCCGACCGTTGAGCCGAGCGCGCGCAAATTCTGTACCGTCTGTATACACGGGTGCGGATATCGTCAAACGGACGATTATTACTGCGACAAATCTACGGCAGGCCCTCAGTATTCGGTGATAAAATATGAACTCGATATTCGTTTTTTTCACTAGGTAAACAGTGTTCGTTTTCTTTCAAACTTTCACAAATCTTTCAATTGTATTTTACAATGATATTGATATAGGATTGAAGTCTCAAATGTCATTTTGGGGCAATATCTGACACTTTACACGGATCACTTTAAGTTGTTCTGTTATGACCTAGTCCCACTGCACTGTTTCTCATTCCGTTTCCTATCCGTTTGACACCCTGAAGGTACTAGCAGGAAAACAAAATTATGTGGACCAAAATCGGAATTGACTGGTAGAATACTTTTAGTTTGGCTCCTTTATGGTGAAATGAAACATCATGATACTTCAAAATTTGTAGATACTGACCGTTTCGCCACATTTCGGTCAGATATTAAGAAACGGTGGAGTACGTGGGTCCAGGCCATTAAATGCACATAATTGATCCACAGTAGTACGTTTAAATGCACATTATGCATATATAATTGATCCACCGTAGAATGTTTAAATGCACATTATGCATATATAATTGATCCACCGTAGTATGTTTAAATGCACATTATGCATATATAATTGATCCACCGTAGTATGTTTAAATGCACATTATGCATATATAATTGATCCACCGTAGTATGTTTAAATGCACGTTATGCATATATAATTGATCCACCGTAAAATGTTTAAATGCACGCTATGCATATAATTTATCCTCCTTAAATTTGTAGTATGTTTGAATGCACATTTGAACTCAGACGAGACGAGTATGTTTGAATGCACATTATGCATGTAATTTATCCACCTTAAAAAGTATGTTGGAATACACGTATGAACTGAGACGAGTCTCGAGTCTTATAAAACGACATTTACTAGAAAACAGACTAAGCGACGTCCATTTAATTTGTTCAATGTAGAGGATTATTTGTGTTTTCTTTTAATGCAGTTACTATTATTTAATGATGAAAAATACTGCTATGTAATACCTGTGTAATAAAATAAGATTCAGTACAGGGTGGCCCCAAACAACCTGAACGGGGCACTTCCCAAAATGGTAGTAACAGAATGATTATGTCCATCCGATAGGGTATCTTTTCCAATGAAAAACGATACCTAGAACAGTCATTTTGGTCATGTAGTTTTTGTTTTAGGGCTCTCTGAGTGACACCATGTCAGGTTCCCATTTTTGTCAATTTTTACCAAGTCAGTGCTGCCCCGAAAGAATGGGAATGGTTGTTTGATTCTATGACGGGCAGGTAATGCAATTTATCAGGCACCATCTTGGTAAAAATTGACAAAAATAGGAACCTGACATGGTGTCACTCAGAGCGCCCTAAAACAAAAACTACACAACCAAAATTACTGTTCTTGGTATCAGTTTTTCATCTGGAAAGACACCCTATCCGATGGACATACTAATTTTGTTGGAATATTTTTGGAAGTGCCCTGTTTTTTAGGGGGGGCCACCCTCAATTTTCAATCCCAGCGGGATCTTCTATCAGAGGCTAAAAAAAAAAAAAAAAATTATTTTGAAGTAGCATACAAATCAAGCCTATAAACTCTTTTGCTTACAACTCTTTCCAAAGATTACCTTGATATAAAGAATTGTGTGTTTTTCAAGGACGCTGTCCCACATATTTGTGAGAATTGTTAGTCCTACACTTCAGCAAGAAGATAAATAGTTATATGAAGTCTACAAGTAGAAGGAGCATACATTTCTCTATTTGTAGAGCCCTATTTTGTTACTGTACCTGCTTCAGATATTTTGTAATTATTTTTATTATTGCGTAGATCGCTATACATGTAATTAAGGAAATCCTTAAATTGGCCGCACATTGTGATATTTCAAAAACAGATTTCGGCGTTCAAATTGGCAAATTTGGGGCAATGTCGCTTCATATTTGTCTTAAATTGAAATTACTAAATATTGTCCACCTATATTTATGTCATTAAAAGGTCGAAAAAAATTAGGAGTTGCCAATTTGTAGAGGAAAGCAATGATCAATATCGCCTTAAAATAGCTCTCGTCCTTGATGGGTTATTAACACAGTTTTATGATGGTAGAAGTTGCTCAAGGCTGCTGAATTTTTCTGACCTGCTAAACTTCGACAAAATTTGATCAATTTGTTTGTTTTATTTGATTCATTATGCAGCAAAAATATGGGTTGTGACTTGTGAAAGCATTTTCAATATTTTCTCGCTCATTTAGTTGGGTCTTCATGTTGCCTTTCTCTCGTGGTGTACACTAATGGGTGTGATTCAATGGTTGATGATACAGTGAAACCTCATTATAACGGACATCTTGTTGTATCAAGGCTTTAAAACAATGCAATAGAACCAGGACATGTGAAATTAGACTCGCTTTATCAGGTACCTCTTCTTTAAAGAGCCGCTCTATGGTACATTTTTTACTGACGATGTGCTTTGTAGCAGAAATGCATTTCATTTGATTGTAATGTTATAAAATATATTATTGACAAATTGTTTGGTGGCTGACAAAGCATGTTATTTTTACGGGAATTAAATGGGAAGGTATGAAAGGAAAAAAACAGTTGTTTATTTCAACAGAGGTATTAAGATGTATATTTTGAATAATAAATGATTCTATTTGCAAAAAATATATATTTTGTGCTTTATGTTTATGTATTGTTTTCATTTTTGTTATGCACATTAATTATAGGTCTTGTGAACGTGTGTGATAAGCACATTATGTCATGACACAGCTTAGAACCTTACATTGGCCTATCTAGTAATATATCATTAGCAACCATTATCTAAGAAAATAAAAATAAAAATCATTTACACTAGCATATTTGTTTTTATTTACATACATTTATTCAATTGCAACCTCATTCTAACAAAAATAGGAATTGTATAAATCATTTTCACATTTTCACTTTTTCACACTATCGTACAAAACTAGATTGTTGCCCGGTAACATCTATTGAAAATTGACAGTTACAAATAAAGAAAGGTGTAAATGTGTGAACTGCCCTTGAATTCAAATTACCTGTTTTACTCTTGCTATATCAAGATCAGTATAAGGAGAACCAAATATAACTCTCTATTAATGTATGTATGTACACTGGCTTGTTATATTGGGGAAAAAAAATTAGTTCAACATTGGCATTATAACTGCAAACTGGTGTTTTTCTCACTCCACTTGGAGAGATCGTGACAAAGATTCATTTATTTACACCCTTTGAATAACTACAAAAGCACCAACGTCATGGAGCCTTTGCTTATTGGCTCCTATACACATCAGCTTATATCACAGTTACTGCCCCTATTATACAAGATCTGGCCAGGGCAGTTTTATTAACGCAGCTATATGTCCCTAGAATATTCTAGATTTTGCTTAGGGAAAGTTACTATCAGTGTTGGGTCCAAGACCAGAGGGTCCGAGATCAAGATCAAGACCAAGATCCGCAGCTCAAGATCGAGATCAGAACCTCTGAGATCAAGATCAGAAATGTCGGAGATCAAGAACAAGATCGAGATTACTGATGCCGATCTCGAGACTGGTATCGAGATCAAGATCGATCTCGAGATACCCAACACTGGTTACTATACTGTATTTACTGATCTAGTACCGTCTGGTACATGTATATTTTATTGGGAAAGTTATTCGTCCCTAGAATTCTAGAGATTTTGTTGGGGCAGTAACTATAATTATAGAAAGAAAAATCCATCTCGCTAGGGGGTCCTTTAATATTATGGCGTCATACCATTGTAGAGAATGGGTGAGAACAAAAATCGTCAAAGAACCCTCAAAACATTGGCTGATTTTTTCGGGACTATATATAACTATTAATAGATCTCTAGAAGTCTGCATCGATCATCTGTATAATTTAGAAGCAAATAAACTCAACCTCTCTTTGATCACAGTAGATTCATAAACATTATATTGGGGCACGCAGTAGCTATATATCTCTAGAATTCTAGATCAATTTGTATAATTTATTGTGGCTGTTATAATTATATTCCTAGAATTCTAGACCTCGTTGGGGTATATATGATCATTCTGTATTTACTATACAAGGCAGTTAAAGAGTATCTAGATCCAGGTGTTTATTTTCTTGGGGCACTTATTGAAATAAGCCCTACAATTATTGATTACCTGTACATGTTCTTTGGGCAGTTACTCATTTCAATTAATATCTCTAGAAGTCTAGATCCATTTGTATATTTTGTTGGCGCAGTTACTGTAGGTGGCCCCCGTGTCATCCCTGCCGCCGCCCTGGAAGATGTAGAGCTCGCCGTCCCGCTCAAAGGTGCTGAAAGCAGCCACATTGAATCCTTCCAGGGTCGTGTAGTCCACCCATTTGTCCCCTGTCAGCCTAAAGACGCGATTTATATCTAGAATCTAGATCCATTTGTATATTTCATTGAGGCAGTTATATGTTCCTAGAATTCTAGACCTCGTTGGGGTATATATTGATCAATCTGTATTTACGAGGCAGTTATATGTCTAAAGAGTATCTAGATCCAGGTGTTTATTTTCTTGGGGCACTTATTGAAATAAAGCCCTACAGTTCTTTATTATCTGTACATGTTCTTTGGGCAGTTATACTCAATTAATATCTCTAGAAGTCTAGATCCATTTGTATATTTTGTTGGCGCAGTTACTGTAGGTGGCCCCCGTGTCATCCCTGCCGCCGCCCTGGAAGATGTACAGCTCTC